>JARKIC010001114.1:0-150294 GCA_029378375.1 Mycena olivaceomarginata | reverse complement strand
GACGAAGAATGCTCCGCCGTGGGGAAGATAAGTTGATGACTCAACTCCGCAGGGGCGTAGACGAATCGGTGCACCGCACAAACAGGTCTTCTGAAGCTGCCTATGAAGATCGACACCCCGAGCGGCAAGAGCGCATTGCACTGAACAGAGCAGAATCTGGAGCTGCACTCCAAGACACCGTTACAACTCCGGTGTATTTCCTTGCCTTTCTCCCATGTCCGAAGCCTCTGGAGATCCTCTATGACCCGAGAGGACCTCGCTAACCCAGTCGATAGCCAGTTGGTTTGTGCTTGCAACCTAGTGGGGGGGGGAAACAGACATTGGAATCGTCCATCTGGCCAACCATTCCAGGTCCTCCAAAGTCCGCGGTTCTGGGAGCGGGAGCGCCGAGAGATTTTTGACTGTGTGACACGTGGACTAAACAAATTGAACGAAATACCACAGTATATCTGGATTTCTGAGAGCGGAAAACAACAGGCAGAGGAATCGGGAGCGCCGATACGACACTGTATCTGGGTTGGTGCGGCAGAATGAGTATCTTTGTACATATCTTACCGCAGACTGCCGCTGCATGCGGCAAAAGCACTGCTGCGGCAAAATCCCTTTGCCCATATCGCACACACTTCAGAATTGTGGTCGGACATTGCGCGAACATCGAAGGTACACGGTTTTGAGTCGACAGTGGTTTTGGATTCGAAGTCGAGATCTGACCGGATTACGCATAAGCAGGCGCGGCCGCTGTACACAGTGCATCTGATCTGGAGCGCAATGCAAACGATCAACCAGGCAAGGAAGGACGGAGGGAGACGTCAACGCACCCCGCAGATATATATCCGACTTGTGAGCTGTATGCACCCATCGCCACATGTGCATCATCCCATCCGGCGCAAGTCGGCCAAGGGAAGTCGAGAAAGTGCGTGCCGCAGCAGGAGCATTCGCGGATGGAGGGCTAAGTCGCACCAGTCTACGGCTATGTCAGCACTTGGCGGGACAGGAGAAGGCCGCGGTACGAACCCATAGCTGAAGAGGAGACGAGGGTATGGACTTGCTCCTCGTCCCCGTCGGCTCCTCCTCCTCATTCCGCGCACATCCCCTTCCCCCCTCTCCATTCGCGCCATGCCTCCCCATCCGCGCGCGCTCTCCTCCTCCCATCTCTCCGCCTGGCGCGCTCTCCCTCCCCTCCTCGTCCTGGCTTTGTACCCTGCCCCACTCCCCCGCCTTATCCCCGTCGTCCTCCTCGTCATTCTCACTCTCTGCCTCACTGCCGACCTCGTCCCCATCTCCCCTCTCCCGCCGTCCTCGTCCCCGCCGTCCTCATCGCCATCTTCTCACAAGCGAAACCCGCCATTTCACGACCTTGGACGGTGCATCTGCACCTGCAGCCCACGGGCAGCGGAGGGGCGCAGACGCTGACACGCGCACACGGGAGGAGGGCCAGCGCCGGGAGCGGGAGGAGGCGGAGTCGAGAACGAAGACGAATCCGACGCAGGACGTGACGACGCGGGGGCGGTGCAGAAGGGGAAGGAGGAGGTGCGGCAAGCTGGAGGCGGAGGAGGAGCGAGAGGTGGGGCCGCGGCCCGGACACGTCGGACGCGGGAGGTGCTGGAGCCGGGGGTGCTCGTCAGTGGCGCGGCACAGGCGCGCCTGAAGCCGACCCAGGACATGTCGCCACGGGGGTGGTTGCCGTCGCCTTCGTTGGTACGGAGGTCCTGCAGCTGGGGCCGTGGGAGACGCCAGCGCGGGGGGTGCGCGCGGATACCGACGCCGGCCGGTGGGGCAAAGGCCCAGGGTGGAGCAGGAGGAGAGCTCGACGCGGTGGGAGATGTGCGCGACGCGGCGCACGAGTGGGCTCCGCTATCGTGTGCAGGCAAGCGCGCGCGCGGCCGTCGGTGCAGCGCAGGAGCGGATATTGTCGGTGCGCAGACAGTACAGGTACGGGGCGCGAGGCAGCGGGCCCGACAGGAACCGGCGCGGGGACGGGGAGGTGCTTGTTCGGCGCGGGCTCGATGCCGCATCCGACCTCAGCGAGAAGGGGAGGCGGAGAGTAGTGCGCCGAGCCGAAGGAAATGGAGGCTGGACGCCGAGTACCCCGACGCGGGAGGCGCTGTTGCATCCGAAACAGTAGCGCGACGCGAGTGGCCTGGCCTGGCCGCACGGAACCCGCCAACCCGTGTATGTACAACCCCCCCGAGGATCCAAGATAGATTGGACGCGACGGGCGGAAGAGAGGCGACGGTGCTCGGCACTGGTGCATGGCTAGTCGAGGGTGAGGGGGCGTCGTGTGCGGGTCGGCGGCAGGCGGGGCTCGAGAACAACGCTGGCCCGGCGCGGTGATCTCTGTCTGACCCAGATGGGCGATACATACGTGAAGCTGTATGTATGTGCATGCCAAACGGAGAGATGAAGGACAGCGGATTCGTGAAGAGCATCGTGCACGTCGTCCGCGTCCCGCCGCGCGTGCTTCTCCGGGTACACGCCGGTTACATCCATGCACGGATGCATCGAGCCCATCTCCTCCGCAGTTGGTGAATCGTGTCTTCTCTTGTCTTCGGGGAGACACGGAGACGAAATCAGGATCAGAATGCCGAGGCGAGGTGCAGCCCAGTATAAGAAGATGGATGCGAATCCTGTCTTCGACCTCGATACACCGCGGTACCGGAAAGGCAGTCTACTGCGCTTCAGGGTCCGGGACGCCCGAGCCTGAGAGAGATAAGTGGGAGATGAGAGAGCGCGCCGAGGTGGAGGCGGGGAAATAGGCGCGGTGGCGAGAGGAGAGCCGCGAAGCGATGCATCCATGGCGAGGCCGGCGATTGGGGCGTAGAGATAGGGTCGCGGATTGGCTATGCATCTGAGGGAGCAGCCGGGGAGCGACGCGGAGAGGGGG
The DNA here is from genome assembly GCA_029378375.1 of Mycena olivaceomarginata. Taxonomy (NCBI): domain Eukaryota; kingdom Fungi; phylum Basidiomycota; class Agaricomycetes; order Agaricales; family Mycenaceae; genus Mycena; species Mycena olivaceomarginata. Next base: position 147,410 of record JARKIC010001114.1, on the reverse strand, counting down.
CAGACGTTCAGACGATTCTGCAAAATCCAGAAGAATTAGGATTCGCACCGGTCTCATGTCGTTCAGCAGGATCGAGTGATAGACAGCAGCTGTGGCTGGGGTAATGTCCTTCAAAAACAGATCACAGTACGTTGGAAGCATCGTTACCCAGCTGTCCATGGGTGTGTTGGATGTTGTAGCAGCATATAGAAGACGGCGAAAACATCGCTTGCGGCGTGGCGTGCAGACTGGATCAACCAGGCTTGAGAACGCATAGCGAAAAGCGTCTTCGCAATCAGCACCCCAAGTTCCGCAACAGTACGAGTCAACTAGGCTGCGGACAACAGGAGAACTGAGGAAACGACGGTAACTTACGAGTCCGGGAAGCAACCCTTGCCCTCCCCCACTATGATTTCCTTTTTGGGAAATTGCTTACGTTCCACTCCTCATGTGTAGTTTTCAAGATATTTCCTATAGAATTAGGTGCTTGTTTTCCCATAGATACCTTACCCAAACCTAACCACTAACTCTAACCGCTAACCTAACCACTAACCTCCTAACTGCTAACCTTCTAACCCAAACCCCTAACCGGCCGAGGCGGGGCATAAAGTAGATACCCGGAGTTAGGGCGCGCTGCGCTTGCCCTAACTCCTCGAAAGCGGGGCGCAGTCCTCCTGGGGACACAGATAAAAGTGAAAAAAAATCGCACCCTACAGGAATCGAACCCTAAGACGTCCAATATTACGTGAGCAATGCTAGGCATCATAACCACTACACCAAACCACCGATGAGGGATGATTAACCATGACGGATAAGATCGGGGCACCGGGCGAGACTTCCTTTTTGGGAAATCATAGTGGGGGAGGCGTGGGTCAGCTAGTCCGGGATGAGAGAGCAATCGGCCGATGCTCCGATCAGCTTGATCATCGATCAATGTCGCCGACCGTGCCTTCCACTCGAGAAATCGTCCAAGCTGCAGTTTGTTGGTCTCAGTTTGCTTTCAGAGCTTCATGCTTTGGAATCCGGATTCTCTCTTCCCCTCACCCTTCCACGACCTTCGTTCTATCGACAACGATCACCCCACCCGGAATCCGGGTGCCTCTACGCATACTGTACGATTTCGACCAAGTATTCATCAATTTTCGACCGAGATGGCCGATAAATTTTGTTTTGAATTAAGGTGATTTTTGCACACATCAAAAAAAAAATTGTGACCTGTGACCGAATACTTGGTCGAAATCGTACAGTATGCGCTTCTCCGCGTACGATCCCACGTCCACCTGTCACCCGCCGGCAGCGATGATATAGAGGACGATACCGTCGACCCACCGGCGGTACCTTCTTTCAATCCTGCCAGCGCCAGAATCACAAATCACAATCGCCAAAGCCTCCGCTGTTGCGCCGCATTCAAGTCCTCTAAACCTCACTGGCGAAATCCACACACTCATACAATCAACATTATCCGGAGCCTATGACCGGCTCTGTAGGCAGCCGGGCGCAACCCATGATGTGGGCTTCTTCTCATAGCGTATGAGTGCCCGGCGGGGTTCGACTCCCCACGACCCTTACGGAAATTCCTCGTGTCTTTTTCTTCCGTTCTCTTGTGTCCAGGCTGCTTTGATTTCCGGGACGGCAATTAATCCGTATGCATCTCTCACTGGTTCAGGCACGGGGTTTTCGGTTGCGGTACCCTTAGTATGCGCCGACTCCGACTGCGGCTTGATTCCGTCGCATCGCAAGCTAGATCAGGTGGGACTGGGTAAACTTCAACTCAACTCAGCTTCTGGAATATGGACCGTGTCGGAAAGAAATCTCGCCCGCAAAACTTGCACCAAGCTGGGACTGGATCTGGGGTCAGTCACGTACTTCGGATGCCTTGCCTTGCCCAATTACGTCCGGGGCGGCGCCGACTCGGAGCCCACCCATAGCGTATCCGTATCATTTCATGTTGACCTACTTACGTTACGTGGGCGTACCCGTTTTTACTCCCCGTACTTCCGTAAATTTACGGGACGGGTTGATGCCCTAGCATCGTTCGGAAAATAATAGGCTTGCTTGTACTTGCTTGCAATCACCGATGGCCAACACCCGCGGCGACGAAAAAAAAAACACAAGGGGGAGGACGTGACAATTCACGCTTTAATTCGACAAGCTAGGCCGGAGGCCATGATTGGCTGGCACAGAAAAACTCAAAGCGGCGGCAAAATCTGTTTACGTGAATCACGTGATCATGGAATATGATGGCATCAATACCATCACTCCAGACCCCATTGTCCTTCCTCCCTTTGTTCTGCCGCCATTGAGGCCTTTAAAAGCGGTCCGATGGCCTTCGTACGTTTTGCTTCGACCTCCCGAACCCGTCATGCATCCCGAATTTGCCCCCATCGCCTTCATCTCCGCCTTTTCCCTTGCGCTCCCGCTACCGTGGCACTGGCGTGCACGCAATGTGGCCACGCTCTCCATTATGTTCTGGCTGTTTATCACCAATATTATCTATGGAATCGACGCAATTATATGGGGGGATAGTATTGACATTGTCGCCACGGTGTGGTGCGATATCTGTGCGTCTATCTTTCCCAATCTTGCAGTCACTTATATTGACTTGTTTCTGGAATCAGCGACCAAGCTGATAATCGGGTCGAACATTGCGCTTCCAGCGGCATGTCTATGCATCTGTATCCATCTTGAAGCCGTCGCATCCGTGCGGCTGGCCCGGACCAGCGCGGCAGACAGGAAGCGTCGCCAGATCTTTGAGGCGTTGATGTGCTTCGCCCTGCCTATCCTTTACATGCACTTCGTGAGTTCTTATACTGCTATCCTCTCCGCCCGATACTGACGCTTTTTCCGGAAGACTATATCGTGCAGGGCCATCGGTTCGATATCATCCAGGAATACGGCTGTCGACCGACGACATACTTCTCTGTCGCTTCGATCTTTCTGGTGTTCTTGCCACCGATCATCCTCTCCGTAGCTTCACTTATTATTGGAGGTATGTAATTAAGCGGAGTCTCCTGGCTTTCCTGAGCCCTCTTTTTAACCTCTCATTCACAGGCATCGCCCTTCGCCATTTCATCGTTCACCGCATCTCCTTCGCCGCACACCTCGACGCCTCCCATTCCGCCCTGACGACATCGCGATACCTCCGCCTCATGCTCATGTCCATCCTCGAAATGCTCTGGTCCATCGCCGTCACCTCGTACACGTTATGGTTCACCACCATCGCGTCCCCCTCCGCCCCTACACATCATGGGCTGGCGTGCACTCCAACTTCTCCCGCATCGACACGTACCCGACGCTGTTCATCCCCGACCTTGTCTTGCGCACCTACTACTTCCTTTGGTGGCTCGTCCCGATCTCGACCTTTGCCTTCGTCGCGATGTTCGCGTTCGGCCGCGATGCTGTGGAGGAGTACAAGAAGTGCTTCCTCTGGGTTCGGCGCGTCGTCTTCCGCGTCTCACTCACTTCGTCTTCCGATTCCAAGAACGGGCCAGGTGTATCCAAGTACGTCAAGTACCCCAATCCCTCAGTCCCATGCTAATGCGCTTTCCCAGATTCCCGGGTGGCATCTCCCTGGCGAGTTTCGACGCCAAGCGCTCCGTGCCGCCGACGCCTTCCGCAACGGCTGCCGCTAAGTACGCCGAGGCTTCACCCACCTACGACACGCAGTCCATTGCCTCGTCCAGGCGGGCCGGCACTGTCGTACCACACACACCCCGCCGACCGCTCTTTCGAACACGAACAATTCGACTTCGACACGGAGCCCGAGCCCGAGACGCCGTCGAGCTACGCGCTCACGTCGCCGTCGCCGTCGACGCTGGCACACGCGCGAGCGGGGCCGCCTGGGGATCTCGGGCTGCAGTTCGCGTCTCCGCGTCCACGGAACCTGACTGACGCATCGCGGCCGTACACGTACCCGTCGCTCGACGCGTCGCACCATGGCCTCGCTGTATAGCGCCTCCTCTCCCGTCTCCTTCCATCTGGACTTGCCTACGTCCTCCCACCCCGATCATTCCTTCATTATCCACCGTCTTCGCATTATTCTTTCCTTACTTCTTCACGCCCCGGGGCGCCCACCCTCCTTACGCATATTTACGGCTCACGCACGACTGTTGTATTGTTATTCGTTGACGCCCGTCTACGCCTCCTTAGCTCTTGCCCACGGCATGCATGTATCGTACCTACTATCATCATCATTCAAAATATATCTCTTGCATCCATTGTATACTTGGGCATTGTCGTCTTCACCAGCCTGTTTATGATATATTTCCGCATTGTCCTGCGCAATCATCGGCCGATAACGCCGAACCGCCGAACATGCTAGCCTCCCAATAAAATCTCTCTATTGCTTTTCCCGGGAGAGTTCCGTAGCATGCATTATGATGATTCCAGAGACCCGGACGAACGAAATACAGCAAGGCGATTCCTCCGGGGCGAACGATCGAAAAGTTCCCATTGTTCTCCGCCATCAAAACATTCGAAGTTCGCGCCCGCTTCTCTCCCTGCAGATCCCGCCGCCCGGGCCACCGCGAGACCTCTCCTTCAGCATCATGCGCACTCTCTGCGCCCTCCTGGCCACCATAGTCGCGAATAAATCGTTCCCCAAACAATGCCAGTCGTTGACCCATTGTTCCGAAACAATCGAACCTCGGTCCTCGGCACAGAAATATTTTCCTTCATTCTTCGTTGCCCATTCTCATTCTTCATTTGGTTCACTGACAATGACACATGCGTTTTTCCGGACCCTCCAGGCCAATCGCCACAGGACTTTTTAGGCGGCCGCCCGAAAACTCAAACTCCGCCCATTGATCGCCATTTTGGGAAACAAAGAAACAATGGCGCGACAATGGCTCTCTCATGGATGGTGCCGGGTCGGCTATTGGTCATTGTGAAAGATCAATGCCACCAGGGCTTTGTTTTTGCCAAACAGGCTATAAAGGGCGAGCTTGTTCGCCTTCGGCGTCCACTACTTGCCCAGTAACCCACCCCGCCTCACATCACACGCATTTGTGCTCCCGCTACCTTTGCTCCTACCACATACGCCCCGCCCCAACCACCCCAACCCATCCACATCCATACCCTTGCAATGTCCGACACATTCACATCCCTCGACCTCGCGTCGTTCGGCGTTAGCTTTAGCTTCAGCGCCGCCCCCGCGTCCCAGCCCATCGCGCTGTCCGCACCCACCCAGGATGCCGCCTCCGCACAGTACGAGTCCGCTGGCGTGCCAATCAACTTCGAGTCCTCGTCGCCCAGCGATGGCTTCGGGTCCTACTGCATCATCGCATGAGCGCGCCGGCCGCCCTCACCCCCGATACCCAACGTCTGCCTGTATTCCCTGCGTCACCTCCCTCCTTCTCTTAAATCGTGCGTTTCCTCCTTGCCTCTCAATGACCCGGGTACTGACCTGCCCTCCCAGACTTCCGCCCCCACCGCCGTGACGCCTTCGGCCTAATCTTGACGTCGCGCCGCCCCCGCTGTGTTGCGCCTATTTATCCGACATTTAGTCCGGTGGCCCATCCCTCCCATCGCCCTGCCTCCCATGCACCCCGCTTCGCCTTCGCCATATGTAGTCATGGTTTCATGAATGCCGTTCGCGGCCCACGCTCCTTTCAAATGTTTCTCTTGTTTCTCACTGTATCGCTATGCTATATCGGCTTCGTTTTTCGTTATCCATTGGGAATAAATTGTCTGTTTGAGGAACTATATCATTGTTTGATTGAAATGAACGATCAACTTCCGAAAGGATGTGAAATTCAACGTACTGTGGTTTGACCAGCTCAACGTGTCCTCAAATTTCATGGACCCGAAGACTTGGAAAATCTTTAGCGCTTCTTTGCAACACAGATCGACGAGGACGTCGAAGTGAATGCTCACTGATTGCGGCAAACAATACGATCTATCTGACCCGCGAGTCTTGAGGAGTTTGTATTCAGAACGTTTTCAACGATCACAGGCGCACGCCCAAGGTCCGCGGTAGAAGCGACTTCTTTGCAAAAAAGGCCGAGAAGATGATACGATGAACACTCGAGAGTGCGCCCACACCTTGGCCGAATGAGAGCCAGTATCCGGCAACATGTTCAGCAGGACCTTGTTGAACGCAGACGTCGATATTCCGAAACCGCAGTTACGATCTAGTCGGGTCTTTCCGTTGTCATCCGACAGTGGAGCGGGTATTTATTTCGTCGGAGACCAAACGAAATACAGGCGACCAACGGCCTGAAATGCGCGCAAAGACGAGTCACCGGGGACGAGAATGATGAATCCTCCTTCGGCAGTAAACGCGTCAGGCAAGGGATACTCGCAACAGCAGGATCATCCGAGGGAGCCAGGATCGTGGGATCACGACGGAATGGTGAGCGAAGCGAACGCTACATGAATGAGAATTTTCGGTTGATTTTCGCTCCTATGCAAGATGTTGAGTCAAACCCAGACATGCACCCTTCCGCTCAGCATCTTCCCGGGTTCCACCACCCTTTTAAGTCGAGCTCATTATTCAGAGACGACGCCGCCGTGGCCGACAGATCGCCGCCCATTGTCGGACATTGGGCGGACAGGTCTCGTCACCGTCCTTGAGGAATCCAACCATCTTATCAAATTCGCGGTATGCTTCAATATATCGCGATGCATATTTCTTGATATCATTTCTGTCTCTCGATGTGTATTGGATGTCTATCGCTGTATGTGTCACGGTCAGATTTGCGACATGCGTGGAAGGTAATAGATTTCTCATATTCGCGATGTGTGTGGTTTCCTGAATTTCGCGATGCGATGAAACTGGCATGATTGAAAGTTCCGAATTCCCGAAATGCAGATAGCCGGATTGAAGGATTGAAAATTGCGGGTGTACGTCTCGATGAGTGGAAAGATGCAAAGAGGTAAGGAGAAGGGGTGAATTCTATGTCGTATGGCCGAGAAGAAATATGTTAGTGTCGATCGGCGTTGTTCGGGGGGACGGGATCCGTAAAAAGCAGACAACATGCAGCATCCAACCGTATAGCAGGGATAGGAGGAGGAGCTCCCGTGCTGCATGCACGAAGGATACAATCCTGCAAAGATAGCAAGATCATCAACCTGTAGCGCTGGGTCCGAAAGGGAGTACGGGCGAGGAATGCAACCCGAGAACGAGTCACGAGCGTATGTGGAATGTCGGAATCTCGTCCAGGAGGTCCAGAATATGCGCACAAAACATCTTTGGAGCGCCGACATAGACGCCCCTTGCGAAAAAGCGTTGGAAATGCTCGGTTTAAGTTGGAGACGGGCGCGTAGGCAAGGGACGGAAGCAGTAGCCCCAGAGCAACAGACATGGAGATAGACAAGGACATGGGCCATGGCGACTGAAGCCTGAAGGATATGGTTTCTCTCGTCCGGATAAGGCAAGAGAATTCTGGAGCGAGATAAGATAAGATAACGTCCAAAGGGATGAAGAAAAGTCTGCACCTACGCTTAGAGCCAGTACATGCATGGCGTCGTCGCCAGACGCGGGGGGACCGAGAAGGCTGTCCACCGCTTCAGGCGCCAAGCGTGTTGGGGTCGGGTACTGGACGAAAAAGGCGGCTCACGTCCACGGCCGAGGGTGAATGGAGTCTCCAAGAGTCGTGTCGGCAGTGCCTTGAATGCTTTCCCCGCGATGGGAAACGCAGAGCACTTCCTCCAATGCGCAGCGGCTCACCCCAAGGTCGAGTTCTAGTCCAGGCGCTTGACGAGACTCCTACTGTCGGTACATACAGCGCCGTCGGGCGTCCCCAAAGAGACACCACTGTGAATCCAAAGGCCGAGGGCAAGCCACGGCCGACACCGCCTCTGCCTCGCCAGCATTCTGCCACTATCGAGCTTTCAGATGTACGGCGGAAGGGGGCGGGGCGAGCGCGGCGGGTAATGCGGAGCACCGGTCGGGTGTATAAGAGGAGGTGCGCTCCCAATTTTGGACCCTGCCTTGACGAGAGAGGACAGGGGGTATTCGCGTCTCGGCACTCCCATCGACGACGTCGAAGTGGCCACGATCTGGGATGTGGAATGACGGTCACGGCGGTATACCGGCTGAGGAGCGAGCGGTCGTCAACGTCGCCCCTCCCTCGAATGCGTATGGGATGCGCGCGGAGGCGGTAGTGGTGCGTGGGTTGGGTAAGACGGCGCAGAAAGATCCGTCGCGGTGGCATGGGCGGACGATGCAGCAGCGTCGCAGTAGCGGTGGCAGAAGCAGAGGCTGACCGAAGAGGTATTGAAGACCCACGCACAGGAGTACAGATGCCAGCTCGACATCGAAAATGCGCAATGGACCTGGAGCGCCACAATCAAGCCCACGAGAGGAAGAGGAAGGGAATAGATAGGCGACTGAAGGGCAGGACTGCGTGTATGGAGGATAGAAGACGGCCCTCATCCGCGGGTCGAGAGGCCCGCGCGCAAGCGGTGGTAGAGTTTCTCAGACCCCAAGCTTGAGGTAGCTCGACGAGGAAGGGCACGCGAAACACCCCCTCAGTGGGCGACTACAAACAGAAGCAACGAGGAGGTAGGCGGGTGAAGTGCTGTCTTCAGCATAAGGCAAGAGAAATCTGTGGGAGATAAGCTAAGATAAGAAAGAGTCGGGCAGAAAAGAGCGAAGTACGCACCTGGATGCATGCTCGTATCGTCGGGGTCGAAGGCACCGACAAAGGGAAGGGCGGGCACCACGTCGGGTGCGGGAAACTAAGGGTGGGCCGCTGAGGCTGACGGGTGCGAGACGCGATGAGGATGGAACCCCCAATGCGCACTGGTGCGGGCGGCTTTCGCCACGATGGGATCCCATTCCAGGCGGTTGGCGAGGCTGAAGGGCATGGCAAGTACAGGGTGGTCGGGGGGGAGAGTCCCGGTGGTCGATCGGTCACTATTGAAGACAGCCAGGGAAACGGGGAGACACGTCACACCATCGCTGCTGGCACCCCTCGAGGTGAAGGGGACGGATGCGCCGGTCGGGTTTTGATCCCCATCGCGTGCAGCACATCTTCCCATCCACAGCAAAGCCGAAGGTACTACGATGCCACTTGTGCCGTCGAGACATCGCTCGGACATGCGGCGCACCGTGGGAGGAGGGCGACGAAGAGCTTGAGACTCTGCTGGGACGGATCGCCCGCCGGGGAGGGTGCGCGCGCGCGACATCCGGAGGACTGGAAAGGGCGAGGCGATGGCTGCGACGCTCGCTAAGAGGGGTAGGCAGTGAGACAGGTCCCGCATAAGTTCGTGCCCGGCGCACAGGGCCTTGCGTATTCGAGGCCGGGTGTGGCCCCTACGCGTCGAAAAAAGCGATGTCGTCATGGGCGGGTGCGCGGGGATGGCGTACAGAGCAGGCTCGGAGGCACGGAGAGTTGGTGGATGTATCGCGAGACTTGAGTGCACCGCGGCAGCGTCGTGGGTGATTTATTCTGGGGCGAAATCAGATTGGATTGAGACATGAATTTGAGAGAGAGTAAGTACAGTATCCTGGACATTGATTTATGCCGCTGGGGTCGTTCGTGTCGATATTGAGCGCTGAGGGCTGGCGTGAAAGTTGTCGTTCATTTCACCGTCTTGACCATTAGCTGAGCAGTGAGGCAGAGCACAGGCTAGCACAGGGCCTTGCGGATCCAAGGCCGGGATTGCGCAGGAAACGTCGGTGCGGCACCTACGCGTCAAGGAAAGCTATGTCCTCATCGGGGCGGCGCGGGGGTGGTAAGTATACGGAACTGGCACCAGAGGCGGCGGGAACGAATTCGGGATGCATGAAGGCGGTGGGGAAGTGGAAATAGAAGACATCATACCCATCGCGTCTATTTTAAAGCCCTCAATGGCGGCAGAACAAGGGAAGAGGACAAGAGGGGAGCAGGATTGATGGGATTGATGGCATCAAAATGCGTTTGCATGGCGCTCGCAAGTTTTTTGCGCCAGCCAATCGGTCTGAATGTTCAAAGGAGACTTCTGAAAGCCTTACCAGCGCCATCCAATCACGACCAGAACGATTTACCAAAGCGGGTCCTAACAAGGCGACAACCGACTCGCTAGTCTGCATTCTCATTGATTTCTGAGTCCAAGGCTAAGCACCCTGGAAGATTCTACCGCCTAGTTCCAATCTAAATTCTTCTGCTGTGGCTAAACGTCTGTGGCCACAGTTCTTGTTCGTCAAGAATGGAAAAAATCGGTGGAAGCGGCTGCGATCAACATTCTTTTCGATCGCCGTTTGGACAATAGCATCGAGCCGATGAACGCCTCGCCTGTTTCCCGATAATTCTGCAAGTACCTTGATGAAATACAAACCTGGAGCACAGTGTATGTCGCCGCAGGAACCATCCCTCTTTCTGGTTGGCTCGCCGCGCATTTGATGTCACTCTCCACCGTTCTGGGCCTCCTGATGATACATGGGTCAGTGCCAGCGCCGCTCCCTGCGAACACCGCAATTGCGGTTCCAATACGTTGTAAAGACTTGATATTCTTCCCGTTCGTCGAGTCTTTCCCTGTGTCGCCTTGGTCATCGACGGGAATTTGGTTATACTGCCGACTGAAGATCTACATAGCTTCAGTCCAACGGCAGCGCGACGGGTGACTCCCCTTGGAATCGTACTTCCGTCGGCAGGAACGGGGTATCGCGTATGCCATGTGTCCTTCTTTCCTACTCGGCGGCGGGCTCTGAGACGGGTTAAAATAGATGAAGTGTAACCTCCCCAAGACATCGAGGATCGCGTGAATCCTCTGGGCTCTATTATGTCTCGGTGGTGCAGAGCATGGTTTGTGAGCCGAGTCTCGATACGCTCCTGGTTTTTGTTTCCAACCTCAGCTGTAGACACATAGGACTCTCTGATGCTCTGCTTTGGGCATTTGTTACATGACCGAAGATGAATGGGTTGAGGTCATTATTTTATCCTTACCCGCTCTACCGATCTAACTTGTGTCGGTACCACGGTTTGTACCATTCGGCGCTTATACGAGCGGACATCATTTCTGGGGTTAGAACTGGCTGTAGGAAGCACTGGCAGTGAACACTGAACACGCATTTTTATGGGCGATATACTGTGCAAAAATTACCGAAATTCTGCAGGGTTTTTGGAGACAACTCAAATCCAGTCCGGAACTGGGTCACAGCCTCTTCTGGTTACATCTACATGTTGGTTGGATCTCCATTCTATCCTTGCATTTTGTGTCGCAATTGCTTGGGCATCAACATCAAATGATCCGCGATTATCCCGGCTTTCGGCTGCATTCGGCGCACCGTGATTTTCTTTGAATCGAGCCTCAAAGGTCTCAAGGACCCTAAATAAAACATCGGTAATCCTGAGATGCAATTTATGCCCGTAGGTGTGGTTCTGATGCCATTTATATACATAGGAGACAGCCGGACTTGCCGGATTAACCCCAACCAATTATATGGGGGAACTCGGGAGGGATTCTCTCACATCCATTAATATGCAATCTTATGAACTCTAACAGTATACTATATACTATATCAACATCCCCTAGGCTCCTCCCTGTAACACATGTGATCGCAGTGAGTTGTCGCCGTATCAACTCCTAATTTCTGCGGGAGGGACAATTCAGGCGTATTCTGACATTCGCACACATTCACAACGCCGCCGTCATCAACTTCGCGCACAACACAACAATCAATGTAGTCATGGGAGCCCCCGTCAGACTACTGCGTGCGAAAGAGAAAGTAGAAATATCCACCTGATAGATATGCAGCAGTGAATCAAGGAGTTGGTGGTTCGACCTAGTGTTCCTCATCTTTGATTGGTCCTCGTCAATACCACCCGGCCTCGAATCTCTGCGGGCATCATGGTTAGATCCAAAATATCTGGTGGTGTCCCGATTGTTTGAAAATTTCCTGTGCGGTCGCGATGAACGTGTGCCCGACCTCGCCGAATGCCTCCATCCGCAGTGGAGTCTCGATTTTTTAAACTTCCTGTTCAACTCGAACGAAAAAAAATCAAACAGCCCATCAAAATGTTAAAGTTTTTGATCGACCGTGAAGCCGCTGCTTACGGATTGCCGCCCCTCAAGCCGAAGCAAAAAACGAGCCGACCACTGTGTATAGTATTACAAACATCCCCGGCGCGATCTGGGGCAATCCAGGGTGGAAATGATTTCCACACCCTCCGACGATATTATCTCGTTGCTTCGAGGATCGTTGGTCAATCTGAGCCATTTCCGTTGAAAACAGATCGTTGCCTCGTGGTCCACCGCGCGTTTACAACGGACGGTACGGTAACAGAAATCAAGATATCTTTCTCGCTCTGATGCACTTCAGTTTGATCGTGTGGATCTTCCGCGAGGGAGTGCATTAATTCAAAATAAACCGGCTTCATTACCGGAATCGGAGGAGGTCAGTGATATAACTTTTTTTGCGGTTCAGGTGGCAGATGCATACAGTCCTTATCGTTACAATCGTTGCGCGCATCTATCTATCCCGTATCCAGATATGTTGGGTGGCATATATATACGGATGAGCATCAAGATACTTTCACCTACTCATAATGCCCCCCAGACGCCCCACCACAGTCGACAACATTCTCGAGTACACCGCAACCGCGGCAAATGCACTCCGAGACATTGCAGCAGCATTGCAATTACCTTTCGTGGGGAGGCTCTGCACACTGACTTTAGAAATAGTCTCGGTGGTGCTGGTAGGGAATTTCCGCAATGCTTTGGATGCTACAGCTCAATTCGGGGACGTAGAACACAAAGTTTGAAAAGGACCGATGCCTTCGGATTGTACAGGACATACATAATTTGCTCTGTCTCCTCGTGGACCTATCCATACACTCAGAAGATATTCAATCTCCGACAATGCTCAATAAAATTGTCCATTATGCTCTGTGAGCCAGATGTGTCCCTGAGTCATTATTATTTTGCATTCATTTTTTTTGGTCCGATTACAGGACTCTCCAAAAAATCGAATGCTGTTTAAGAGCACAACGAGAGCTGGGGACAATCAAGCGACTTTTCAAGAGATATGAACTCATTGCACAATTGGCCAGTTGTGAATCGGAGTTGCAAGCAGCGTTGGAGGATTTGACAGTAAGCCACTCAGTGCCCTTCAATCAATAGTTGTTCCTCAATTCCAACAGATAAAACAATGCGTTGGACTTGCTTCCGCTGTGATCGAGTTCAACATTGACACCGAGAGGCGCCATCAAGAGCTGCTGGAATTGATTTCAACTCAGAGTGACTTGATTGATAAACTCTCTTCTGTGAGCATGTTCCACCAGTCCTGTGTAGGTCGTCTAAGATGACTCTTCAGATTGGCCAAAGTTCTTTGAATAGCAGGTGATTACTTTTTTTGGCCGCAGAAAATAAAGAAACCACAGCTGAGCATGCTATTCTATCCAATCCAGCTCCGGCTTTCTCTCTTTATTGCCTGCTCCCCCACAAATATTCCATGGGAGGGAATCTGAAATTCAAGATCTTGTCAATACCCTTCTTGCCGAGCCTGCCCGTGTTGCATTGCTTGGCCCGGGTGGGATGGGAAAAACGGCTTTAGCGGTGGTAGGCATTCATAACCAGAAAGTGGCCGATAGATATCCCACTCGCCACTTCATACCCTGTGACTCTGTTCACACAAAGGATTCTCTGGTTGCAACCATTGCTTCGCATCTTGGCCTTGAGACCTCTCAGGCCACAGCAAAACATGTTGTTCACTATCTGGCAACAAGTTCCCCTTGCCTATTGATTTTGGACAATTTTGAGACACCTTGGGAACCAGTGGATGGTCGAACAAAGATTGAAGAATTTCTTTTGCTGGTGACTGGGGTCACCCATATTGGCCTTCTTGTGTGACTTATTCTCATCCTCCATCCCCCCTTTTAACTCTGTGTTCACAGATCACCATGCGTGGGGCCGAGAGGCCTGGAAAGGTTCAATGGACTCATCCATTCCTACCTTCTCTGAGGCCGTTGACTCCAATTGCTGCTCACCAAACATTCATTGAAGTCGCAGATGACATCCACGACCCTTTAGAGGCTGACCAACTTTTGAAGATTACAGACAACATCCCCCTTGCAGTCCAGCTGATTGCAACCGTTGCAGCCTCTGAGGGGTGCCAAGCCACTCTAGAGCGCTGGAAACTTGAAAGCACTGCCATGCTCTCTGCTGGTTATGATAAACGATCAAATTTGGAGACATCAATCATGCTATCTCTGTCGAGTCCCCGCATGTTGTCTTTGCCTCATGCAGCGGATCTTCTCAGCCTGATGTCCCTCTTGTCAGACGGTATTTCTGACACCGATTTGGCACAAAGCAGACCACCCATTCCCGAAATCCTGAAATGCAAAACAACATTGATACGCACTTCACTTGCATATGTGGATAATGCTGGACACTTGAAAGTATTGGCCCCTATCCGGGAATACATTCAGAAGGCCCAGGCCCCCTCACCAGTACTGGTGCGGCCCTTGCGAACACACCTCATTGATTGTCTGAGGCTCTGGCAGACTGCTATGCAGTACTCTGAGCCAGTTGGGCGTGATTTGGCACCATACCTTCGCTCAAATCTTGGGAACTTGCATAACATATTGCTGCATGGTTTGGACTATGATCTTGCAGACCTGGGGGGGACCACAGAGGGAATTATCCTGCTTAACTGTTTCCATCTGGTCATGAGTCATGGTCTCACTTCACTCATGCTTCGGCTGCCTGAAATCCAACCTGAACTCAATGACCACAGGATCCAAGGACAGTTTATTACTGAAGCTTTCCAAGCAAAGTTCTTTTATGTGATCCCAAATCCAAATACGTATATGGATGTGGCCATTGAGCATTTTCGTATAATCAAGGATGTTGAAGGTGAAGGTGAGCTTTGTTCATTTTTCATGCACACTGGACAAACTTATGACAGTAATCCACCCAGCTAAACTCCACGAGGCAGTGGCCAGATATTATCTCGAGTGTGTCCGTGATCACAAGAAAGCAGGATATCTGTTTAGCCATGCACTCTCCTTGGCATCACAATGCAATTCTCAGAACATCCAAGTTCGGGGACTTGTTGGGCTAGCAACAATAGAATACAAACAGGGGAATTGGCTGGAAGCTTTGAAGCTGGCCCGCAAAGCACACAGAGTTGCAATTGCTGCAGGCAATGTCTGGGGCGAGTTAACTGCAGCCTATCGCCAGGCTCTGTGTTACATGGCACTTGGAGACTTCAAACACAGCATGCTGCTAGTCAAGAAAGCAAAAGAGCTAGTGGTTTGGGGAGGCATGCAAGGAGGACAGGCTCAGTATGTGTTAATGGGTGTTGAGGCAGAGGTATGCCAGGCCAAGACAGAGTATGCTGAAGCCAGACATATCTATGAGGCAATGTTGCACCAAACCTCTGCTGTGCTCTCCCCTGTTGAGTATGGATATGCCCTTGTCAACATTATTTCACTGGATTTGGCAACAGGCACTGACATAGATGTTGTGTCCCGCAACATCCACATGGCAGCGGCTGTGTTTCAAAGTGCACATTTCTCACGGGGCATCTCGCTTTGCGAAGTCCACCAGGTGGACCTGAAGCTTCACAAAGGGGACACAGGTGGTGCGTGTATGGGATACATTCAGGCTTTGGGTGGTGCATATCTCGCTGACAGCGAGGTTGCATGCTACTGCCTCATGAGGCTGGCAGACTCCACACATCCCGTGCATGCTGCCCTTGAGGTTCTACAATGGGCCATCATCTTCTTTGCATTTGCAATGCACCAGTCGGTGCGAAGTGTGCTAACGGTACACCGAGCGCTGCGGAGTCTGGGGGATGCTCTTATGCAACATGGGATGGAAAATGAGGCACTAAGTGTTTCGACACTGGCACTGGAAGGGTTCACCCAGATGGATGTGCATCAGAGTCGGGCAGAATGCATGCAAACAATCGGGGATGTGCACTTCCGACGTGGAGAAATTTCCAAAGCATCCACCCTTTGGACAGAAGCTAGACCATTGTTTGAGCGGTCTTTGCAGTCAAAGTCAGCAGCAGACATTGATAATAGGCTTGCTGAGCTGGAGCAAGAAAATTTGCAACAGCTTTCTAACCTAGATGTGTCCACTGCCTCCCTGCAGTATCTATCAATTTCTGAAGACATTCCAGCAAATAGAAAGGAAAAAGTTGGTGCAAGTGTTCAATGATTGGTGCTCAAGCCCTTGGGATGTACACAAAAATTGATATATTTCTTCTTCCTCATCTTTCCTTCCATGTATGTTGTGTCATGTACAGAACCACACCACTGTGTAGTTTTCAATATTTATCCCACTAGAGAGCGCCGACAGCGTCGGTACGGCCCTTGGCCGCCATTGTGTGAGAATGACGTGAAATTAATTGTATTATACCAGTTGTCAGGACATTGATTCTAGGTAAAAGTAAATTCGGTCCTGGCAGCTGCTGCAGGGAGAGAATAAATCATGATAGTTCAGATGTGTACCCGTCACCGTAATGTACTCGATTTGCTGAGGAGGGTGCTTGAGGGGTTTTCAGCCGGCTGCATAGAGGGCACACCTTACTATGTTGTGTTGTTGGCCAAAACATCGACAGGTGAATTGGAACTGATTTATGTTCTCCGGTACGCCGCAGGTGCGGAGCAGCGTCGAGTCCACGGCCCCAAAGCGTGCAACTTACCGGCAGTGCGAGGCATGCGTCCGGGCCGGTGTAACCAGAGTGTAGGATTCTGCATTGACCTCACGGTAGACCCGCGTACCACTTGAGCAAGTTTTCCTGGTAGAGTCTTGTCGAACTCATTGATGTGTTTGCCCGCATGGGACATCTTTCATTCGTGAGGCCAGGAGCTAGCGACAAAGTTCTTGCAAGTGGCCTTCAGTGCAGCTACTTACAGCCACTACACTCATGGTGAAAACCTGGCTTGGTTATGTTGCAGTGCCAATAAATTTGGTAGCATGATAGACAAGTCCCGCTGTATGTTGCACTCAGTAGCAACTTGCGCGTTCTCGGTAGCGGCGATTGGTAGCGAAGGCTGGCTGGAGAAACAGGCAGGGCTTTCAGCGACTTAGAAGTTAGGGAGCTCGGATTACTCGCCTTGTGCGGCGTGTTTCGCTTCTTCATCCGCCTTCGCTTCCCTGATGGTCCTTGCGAGGTGCAGATTAAACTTAGAACTTTGAAGGTGTGTCTGCAGTGTGAAGAGCGGAGATATATAGAGATAAGTGCCGTCGCGAGTATGAAGATTTTTTTACGGCACGGGGACGGCACGGGTTCATCTGTATACGGCAAACTGAAATGATGTAATTACTGCGTGTTCGGCCAGAAGAGGGCTTGAAGAGGTTGCCGACATCGTTTTGCATCACTTTGGGATCCAACCTAGCCTTGGATCACCGTCGGAGAGCGCCGTACCTGGGCCCGTAAAAGTTACAGAGCCGTGCCGTCTGCCTGCCGAAGGAAATAGTTTACGGACGGGTGTTGCCGTGCGTAGCGAAATTACGCTGCAATTTTGACGGCCGTGGCCGTAACACGGACGGGTGCAAGCCCTACCCACAATCCGGTACCTAGAAAATGATGCTCCAGAAGGAGCAGGAGCTCAGGGACGTATGTAATTAATGAAATTTCCGTCCAATACGTTTGAAGGGGAAGGTTTCGAAACCCGCACAACACGACAAGCTCTTCAAAAAGCTTGAGAAACAATCGAAGGTGGGTGCGCTGACTCCGTCATAAATAATGCATACACAACCTATTCAGGTGCTGGAAAAGGAACTGGAAGAAGAAGAGAATGAGGTGAAGCAGCTTCAAGCGCGCGCCTGAAATACGTCGTGAACTATTTTTCCATGCCTTGTTCAGAAGGACAACAAGAGGATAGAAACGTTGTTACGATGAAATTGATTAAAACATAGGTCAGTAACCGGTCTCGAGCGGGTCACTATTTTATTTTGTCAAGGCAATAATGTTTTCCGTTTTCTACACAATTGCTTTAAAACTCTGCGGAAATTTCGGATACAACGTCAGGCCCGCCAAAATTTGGGAACCACCGGTGTGGGTTGTCAGGGTAAATAGCTGCTGTGTTGAAATAACGATACGAACAGCATTTATTCGGGAATAGCGGAAGATTCGCAAATGGGCGCAAGATTTTACTTGCCCCTGTCCGGCAATGATAGGTAATCCCTCTGGAACTGATTAAGCTGTCAAGCAAATTAAACCAAGTGGAGAGTATTCCAGGTACGCCACTCAAGGCGTGGCAGGTAGCATGCCCGTCGATGGCCGAGATCCTTCGGCGCGCGCTGATGAAGCAGAGATACCAGTCGTACCGTCACTCGGCATGTTGCACCAAGCTTACCTATGTACCTGTGGTCCAACTTTCCGCTTGGCACATTACAGGTGCCAGCTCCGGCAGATAGTCAGAGGCCGGATGATTAAACCCAATTTGACTTTGAATGGATATTCGAACGACTATCGGACATGGCTGGCCATCCGTAAGTACCTGACTGTGCATAAAACCGGCGTGCTTTATCATCCCATGTTCATCTGCCCCTCCGGTCTTCGAGCTGAAAACCCACCCAACTATGAAATTCTCTTCGAACTTCTCGTCCCTTGTGGCCTCGATGATGCTGCTTCAAGGATTCCAACACGTCTCGGCGGAGAATTTCGGCAAGATGTGTTTCAACACCAACATGGGCGGCACCTGCACCCAATTCGCAGCCGATGGAATCTTTGAATGTGGTATGTATTTTGCGGGTGACCTCCTGGTCTCATTGTTGATTGTTTTTTCTCCCATTCGCAGTCAGTTTCAAGGGCTCAAACGCCTTCTGGAACGACGTCGTGAGCTCTCTCCAGGTCTACAGCCCATTCTCGTGCAACTTCTTTGTGTGAGTACTCTCTGAAATCATTGACTAACTGGCTGATGCGGACCCACCAGCGACTGGGATTGCGCTGGGAAATTCACCCAGTACCACACTGGAACATACAACACGGTGCAGTACAATGATCAGTACAGCTCCTTCCTCTGCGGGCCGAATCAATGAATTATGAGCTAGGATACGTTACCGCTTCTGTAAAGTACTCTAGTCTTGAACGCATACCTCTGCGGTTTTGCGGGCTTCGAGTTGTGTTGTACTGTAGCTCAAAATCCATTTGAGCCATGAACTGCGCAGGGATGGTTGCACAAGTAACTTATGTAAACTAACTTGCCCCACCACAAGTAACTTGTAGCTAACTTGTGGCAGGGCAAGTTAAATTTACCCGCACAGTTCCGCATAAGTACAAGTTCCGCACAAATAAGTTAACTTAAGTTAAAATAAGTAAGTTACATGTTAATGGTTTCTTTCATCCTGGTGCCTATGGGGTGCCATCCTGGCACCTAATATCACCTCAAATACGAGTCTATTGCAGTCCTATGATGCTTTGAGGCAATGATCCGTGTTGTCGTGACTGATGTTCGGCTGGGAGTAAGTTCAAGCTGGCGAAGAGATGCATTGGAGGTGTAGGACATCAAGGTTGAGTTCATTTTGCAAAGATGTTATTCATATGTCAGATCTAGGCAACATGGGTACCTATACGATGTCCGTTCTAAGTACAATGGCTGTTTTTCCCCAAAGTTAAACTAACTTGCTTTGACTTTGGATGATCAAGGGTGTGTGGGGCTTCCTTGAGTGTATGACTGCTCAAACATCAGACCTAACCTTTTCATGTCAGGTGTTCCCCCAATCACAGCTGTACCTGGATTGCATCTCCAAACATGTGAAGTTCCCCAAAAATCAAATCCAGCCAATGTTCAGCTCAAAATATTACCTGACTTGATGTGCAGATGTTATTTAATCATTGAATACTCTCAGTTTGAGTCTTTGAATGTCTTGAGGCTTGTGAGATGCTAACTTGCATGAATTGATCGTACAAGTTAATTTTGGCCGAGGATTGATGCCATCTGATGGCATAAGTTAGTTTGGTCGTGTTAACTTGATCTAACTTGGCCCACAAGTTCGCTTAAGTTAGCTTTGGCTACCTTCAATTAAATTAGTATCTTGCAGTTCAACTCGATGAATGGAGTGTTTGAAGAAAACAGGGTTGTTTAACTTGGAGAAACAGAGATGGTTTCACAGGTAACTTGTGAAAACTAACGGGCACTGCCACAAGTTAACTTACAGTTAACTTGTGGTGGGGCCCATTAGATTTACCCGCACAGTTACACATAAGTTGAAGTTCCGCATAAATAAGTAACTTCAAGTTCAGCACAGGTGAAATAAGTTAATTACATGTTAATCTTTTCTGTGCTTGGAACACCCCCAAGTATCGTCTCAGCGCTCAATAATGGTTCCAATATGGGTCCCACCTAGTTGTGGAAGGCCTCAGGTCAATCATTCGCTGTGTGCTCAATGTCATTGACAGGGAACTGGGAGTAGAGGGAAGTCCAACACATTTCGACCATGCAGTTGTTGAACTGGTGTCGAGCGATGAGATAATTTATGTACATTTGTGGATGCACCAGCTTGAACAGACCTTTTTTGATCTGGCAGAACAATGTTGGCTTTATTAAATAGCCGTTCCAATTGATGGAAAACACCGCGAGCTTTACAAATATACACACCCGCAGATCTCTGACGCGCTGGCGAACTCTTGTGGATCTATTGTGGCTATCCTCGCCACCAACGCCGCTGACCATCCAATTGTGGTCGACTACGACTCATGGATGGAGAACCAGTCGAAAGTGGTCAAGAGTGCGGATAAATTCGTATCGAGCCCTCTCTCCGATGCCCCAATGGATGTTGATCCTGTGGAGTCAAACATCGAAGCTCAGTTCGAAGAACATCGTGGTGAAAAGAGGAGACGTGAAGAAACTCTGGGAGATGATGAGGTCCCAGAACCTCGCTCTTCCAAGATCGCCAAAGGTGTGGGGAACAAAAAAGATTGAGGCGGTGCAGGGGCATGGACAATGAATCGTGATTCACCCTTATTCCAGTTTTGTGTAGCTTCGTGTATGCTTCACTAGACGAGCTTGAATATTTCCATCGGTGAATAAGTGAAAATATTGGGTGGTGCTAGCTACTAAGAGGCATGCCGGGTGACCTAAGATCACAATAGACATCAATTGCAGTCATATTATCCTTGTGCATCTCTATAAATGTTTCTCAGATGTCTCCCCAAGCAGTTATTGGCCTCAACTGGGCTGAACGGGCGAACTTGGCGGTAACTTGATGCCATCTGATGGCCCGTTACTTTTTCTGATCTAACTTGGCTCACAAGTTAGCGTAAGTTAACTGCAAGTTACTTGAAGTTACTTGCAGTCAGCTTCAAGTTACTTATAGTGAATCAAACTGAACTTCAAGTTATCTTGCTCCATGTTCATTTGACTCCTCGTTTAGGTTAGCAAGGATGCCGAGGCTGCCGTGCCAGCCAAGCCGAGGCAGCCATGAGCCAAGCACCCAAGGAGCAGTCAGGATCCATAATGCCGAAAGCGAAGAAGAAGCAAGTGGTACATGGTTTGGCTGACAGATTCCGTGCCAATGATAGACAATTTGTTTCACAGGCGAACGCGCCCAGGTTTGATATTACATTGATTACAAGCACGTTAGAGTGCAGCAAATGTCGTCAAAGAATACAGAGAGTGCACCAACGGTCTCCAAGAGAAGCTGCCAAAAACCGGACCTGTGACTTGTGTTGTACCGCAAAACGGCGTCGACCTTGATTGTAACTACATCTTGTGCTGTTGAAAATTCAGCTAAACCTGGGAGTGGCTGTACACCGATTCCAACTGCTTGGTCAGCAAGTGTCTTCGCTCTTGTTTCCGCTTGCTGTGTATAAAATAAAATAAAAATACCAGATGGTTTGAATGGTCAAGTAAATGCTTATTGAAAGCCGCAGAGAGTGCTGGATAGCTGTGTACTTGCTGCTTTTTGTGGCACTGTAAACAACTAGTTCAGTTGACTCCGAGGATTTCGGCAGCTATATATAACATAATTAAAGAATACGCAGTTGAGGCCGATATGAATACAGCTAACGGTGTTTTAAAGGGATTATCGGAAAAAAAGTACTTGGGTGACCTGCACCTGTTAGTTTCAAGCCTGTGGGAAAACTTCAGTTAACTTGCGGCACGCGTGCCGAAAGGGGCAAGTTCTGCACAAGCTACTTTCACAAGTTACTTTTTACGGACTCGTTATTTACCAACGTCGGCGAGCCCAATGATTAGCTCCATACACCGAAACATCAAATGGTCTAGGACACAACGTGGTGGAATTTGACGCTCAGGACAAGACGTTTCCGAGGTTGAGAAAGCGGTGCTATGGAGTTTGGCTCTGTTGTTTCTCTTCTTCTTCCCAACGTCCACCACGGAATCTATGTCCTCCTATCCTGGACCCTTCTAATACTAAACAGCGGGGCAGCTTTCCTGGTCTGTCCGTATTACCCCTGTTCGTATAACCTTCCTCTCCCTCCATCGGACCAATCGGCTACCTCTGTGGACCACAATGAATGCATCGTCACCAATGATAGGGAGAGACCCGGAATGTTCCGTGTTAATGTGCCAACTGGCAGTCGTGTTTTATTTGCCGCGGCGGAAGTTGCATTCAACGGTTAGCGGGACCGTCCGTGTAATTCTACCTACCTACCGGTCCCGAAACGACCACGTCACCGTCACAGCCCTGGAGTTATCGACTCTTGTTCCCACTACTATGACAGTGTATTTCGATGTCCTCATCGTTCTCGCTGGACTTCTTGGTCATGCTGGGCTGGCGTCAACTATGGACTTGAACCGCACACTCTTCACTCCGGAGACCAGTGACCTCCCGGCTGGAACGTATATTGCCACTGGGATTGCTGGGGTCACTCAGCTCGCCGAATACTTGGACACCTATCCGGACACGAGGATCACGCGTTTGCTCATATCCGATTCCACCATTCTGGATGTTGACGCTAAACACGGGCACCTCTTCACCGATGAGTCCAAGGACGAGATCGATTGGGACGACGCCACGCATGAAAAAGTGTGGGCTGTGGTGCGCGTCTTTGAAGAACCGTTGAATCGTGTTTTTGCCAAGGTGGCGCTGACCCTCGAAGCCTTATCGTACCTCGCGTACAGTGCGGGACCTCATGGAGCTTACGATGAGTGGGCAGACCCACGGCTCGAGCCCCTGTTGCAACACAACTACCCGTCGTTGACACAATTTAACTTTCCGAGCCGCCACCCTCGACGGGACCTATCGCATCCTCACCGAGGCTTACTACCCGCCGTGTACGATATCTGACTATTTGACCCACCACCTCGACGGCCTCTGTGAAGTTAATCACGAAGCTTCTCGTTTTCCCTCACTCACCCACCTCCGAACGGCCGGCATGTTTAAAAGCTCAACCCTCACATCAACCCGAGGAATGGTGGTGAGCTGATTAGTTTAAATGTCTGAATGCGACCCAACCGAATCTGCAGCAGGTGGAGGTGGCAGTGCAGTGACCCCTGTGGGTACCAGAAAGATGAGAGGGAGCTGTAATTTTTGCAGAGAACAGGTTTGCCCAGTCTAGCAGAGTCAAACTTATTGTCTTCGTGCTTATTGCATTAGTTCTCATATATGCTCAAATGCTGCTACAAATGGTCGAATTTAAGGAGGCAAAAAGCCATACCTGGTCCCAGAGGTACTGTACTATTTCGACCAAATGTTCAGGTGACGGTGACACCCGATTTTTTTTTTGATGTGCCTAAAAATCGCTATAATTCAAAAGAAAATTTATCAGTCACCCTCGGTCGACAAAAATCTAAAAATAGTGAACATTTACTCGAAATGGCATCGCGACATTCGGAGGGTTCTGGACCTTCCTCAACGGTGCATTCGCTCTGTTTTTCGGTGCAAATGTGCTCTACTTTGTGTTCGGTGCGCTGGTGTGATTCGTGATTCTCGTAGCTAACTTGTTCATACAAGGTCGGAGACCTCTCTCGGCGCTCGAACTAGTGCATATACTGCAGCGACGCCGTCTGGTTTGCCAGTGGCATGAAGATTTCCCAGCCATCCACACCGAAGGCGGTCTGCCTGGCTCAGAGTCGGCCGGAATTGTCGCATTCATCCGTGAACGCCTCGTAGATTTGGGGCAAGACCCCGGCGCAAACACAGTGCCGCCCGACGTTGACGCTCAGCCACTGAAAGATGAAGAAGGGGAAGCATAGCCCAGGAATCGATACTCCATCATACATTGACCAACCATTCAACACGATACGAGGGCAGACTGACACGTCCAACCAACCACTAATGCTCACAGACATTTCTGTAAAATGGTGCTTGCGCCTCGCTTGTGGCAATAGACACATATATTGAAAAAATGGGCGCGACAGAAAACGGAGCCGCGATCTATCGTGGACGTACACGGGGCAAGATAAAGCACCGATGTGGAGAGGAAGTGGCATGGAGAGTGTGTAGTACCGGAGTAACTATGGGATAACCTGGCGAAACGCAGGACCCGACATGCTGATGCGCCCGTGTGTGGGGACGGGAAAGAATGTAGAAAGCTGGCAAGGTGTACAGGAGCGTGCACATCGGGGCCGAGGAGCTGGGGGCGTCCGTGAGCCTGGGCACGTATGCGTCCCTCCGCTGCCATACGTGGACCCAACTCGACTGTGAAACAACGTGCGGGGCATGCTCCCAATCATCCCCGATGGTCCGTAGCACGAGAATCCATATGTACTGCGACATCTTCATAAACGCCCAAATAGACCGTTTCCGAACATGGACGAAAGGCAGCCGTCGGGTGGGGTGCGGCGGGCGGAACTGACAGGGGATGGGTACCAGATGGATCGCGACGGTCCAGACAGCCTGCTAGTCGCGGGGTGGGCTCGGTGAGAGACGAGTGGGATCTCTCCGAGTCAGTAGAGGGATCGTGACAATTGGAACGAGAGTTAGTCGGGAAAGATTGCGGATGGGTGGGATCAGAACGGTCAATTTATCAGAGAACATGCGTGGTATCGGCGGGAAGATAGCTAGTCTCTGTAACAGAACCGATATCCTAGTGACGATCAAGATGTACTAGTATATGGTCTGTTAGTAATCACGGTCCCTTTGTTGGCGGACCGTCAAATTACGTAAAAGCGTGGCTGTGCCACAAGCGCTTGGCCCTCGACGCGTCTCCCGGACGCCGCACCACGCGTTCTTCGGCTCCTCAAGCTGCGATAAGACTCGGTACAACTCATTTTATGATTCTGGGCACCACTTCAACGCTCCTTGGGCTTCTAGAATCAAATCTCACCGCATTTTGGATACCCTTGTGTGCCTCGACACCACACATTCTAATTTCTCGGGTCTCGGATGGCTGAAGCTCCCACCTGGCGGTCCCCCGAAGGACAATAAGCTTCGAAATCTGGCCTGTCAGACTAGTCATCACTCCAACCAAGGGTCTGGCTCGGAACATTGTTTGGACGTTTTCTCTGCTTGTACAAGATCATCGCACATCTTTATCTAGGTGCTGAAACCTTGACCAACTACGGAATTTCTGCGCTAGCGTATGACCGCGAGAATATTATTCATGTATCATATCAGCGGCGCGATCTCCTCAAGTTCACCGATGCTCCGAAGTTTCAGCAGAACATCATCTTTTTCCACACGGTACTCGACCAAACTTTTATCTCACGTACCTCTAGCACTCGACTGTCTCTTTGGATTCGCGGCCCATGCCCCGGCTCAAGCTTGTGCGAATGATGCCCGACTTCGAGAAGCAGGTGCGGGCGGCGAGCCCCGCATCGCACACAATGTGGGCGATTTGGGGTTGTACATGCACGAGAGGACGTGGATAACGCAGTAGAGGAGCCCAAGTTAGAAGATAGCGTCATATCGGGATGAATGAGCCGTAACCCTAAACATTAGACTGTGGCACACGGATGTAGCCAGGTAAATTGCACCGTAAATCCACGACTCTAGCCGTCTGCTGGTTAGGACAACTCCCAAGAGGTACCCGCACAAGAAATCCTCTACACAGGGTCGAAAAGTGAATTAGTGGGAGGCTGGAGACAGACACACTGTCGTAATGCTTACGTACATGTCCTAATATGGTAATTTCTCATTAAGCTATGCGACGCCGCCGGAAAAAAGGCCCTACGGGTGTGTCATTTTGACACAGAAGGCAACGCGCGAGGTCTTGCTGTGACATGGCGACTCGCGTTATTTGCTGAATGATCGCTGCCAAACACTTCGGGATCTACGGGAATTCATCAATTTCTTGACAGTTTCTGCGCGTAAAAATGCAGATTTTTTTTCCACCCTCGTAAATGCATTTTTGAGGTGTCTGGAACCTTTTTCCAAAGTGATTTAAGAGGTCGGCCGGCCCACCCACACTGTTAGGCTGTGTCTCGGCATTCTCCGGCGGGTACAACTCCGCGGGCCTGGCACTTGATGCTGATGGTAGCAAACACGTGGATTTCGTTGTTGATGCGACCCGTTGATTATTTCAATATTTAGCGAATACCCGAGCCACGGCGGGATGCCCGCCATCGCTGGCACGCTTGCCGCTAGTTTCTCGCTCGATTGTTTGCACATGTTATCATCCCATCGTTGCTGATCCGCGTCCCGCCCACACCGCTCGGCTACCAGCGCCCGCCCCCCCATTTGCACGCCCTGGCCCCTGCTTCTGTGGTAACGGCATAATGTTACACGCCACTTCCCGTCCCGTCCCGTCCACGCCGCGCTACCTGCCTTTTCCGCCGCTCCATGCATGTCACGGGGCGCATTTCTGCGTACGCTGTGCCGCCCACCCCGCTTGCGTTGCCCTTGCACACTCCCCGCACCTCCACACATATTACTGCAGCTGTGCTTTTCTGTTATACACATACTTTGCCCCCTTTTACTTGCCTTTTACCTTTGTGCACCCAAATGTATTAGTATTGCATATCTTAAAATCAATTCCTTTTGATTCGTATTTTGGCCTACAGACTCAAGATAAGGGGCCAATATAGTGTAGAAAATGGTTGATGCTGTGCCATTGGGTCGGCTGTCGTTTGTCGGGAGTTGGCATACCTGCGAATTCTCGTCGCGAACTGACGTTCGGACTTGCGGGCCGGTCGGCGCTTAAAATGCAATCGAGCAATAGCACAAGGACTAGGGCTAAGAAAAATCCAGGATTATTTCGGAGAGCTTCCATAGGATGTATCTTCATGAATTAAAAACAATCACGCCGGAAACTCAAGTCATTAACAATATATAGACATTGGTCAAACTTGTGTGACATGCTCATTACAGTTTGCAACATTCAACTACCCCACCTTCCGAGCATATTCAGTCAACGATCATCCTAGAAGACTAAATACCCGAGGTCGTCCGATCATATAAGGTCCATATGACCTTATTGTTCACACTAGACACTGCTAGTATGATTTCTGAGCCCTCCATGCCCCGAAAACCATCAAAAGAGGTGTCCCTGAGTGAAAAATAAACCGTTTCTGATCATCCCAAAATTTATGTGGGTGTGTAGGCATGATTATGGCGTCTATAAATCTGAATTTACAAGCCATAAATGCGTCCCATTGCAACGAAATAAGCCTGGTTATTAGACCCTAGAGAGGCCTGAATCATTGTACAGGACTTTGCTCGACCCCCAATTGATTTTTTTTAGTGTTCCTGTGAAGAGAATACATTCTTACTCGAAGAAGACGTGATGAAATGTTGCTGCGACAGAAAGGTAATCATTATTTTGCTACAGGTAGCAATTGAGCAAAATCTCGACCAGAAAAAATGGTCCAGCTTTAATTTTTCTTCCTAAATGTATCAAATAAGAATTGCTACCTGAAAGATTCCTGCAGAGCGATCCCACCGATGCGTCCGCATTGCGCAAAATCGTCGAGGATTCAGGGGGATCAATCCCAATTAGGTACGTGGATCATGTCAATCAGTGGCTGTACCGCTCATTCTCACCTCACCCGCACGATGCTCTTCAAGCCCAGTCCTCAGGTGCATTATGCCTCTGTTTGACGGTATTTTGCTTCCTTACCCTGTAAAATGTATTGTACATATACACTGCGTATCCAACAATATATTTTTTTGCGATTTTTGAAGCAAATTTTGGCATCGTGGTTGGCATCGTCGCCAACGACGTCGAGGACATCTGATCGTAATTGATGGCGGCGCCAAGATGCTTGGATCACTAACTGTTTGCATCCATCAAATAGATCCACGGCAGCACAGCCGACCGATCAACCAGAGAGGGGCGAGGCAGGATATGTGCCGCCTGCTCCCCAAAAGGGGAAGAGGAGAAGGTCATTGGCAACGGCACTAGCCGTGGATGGCTGGAGTCGTGGATTTACGGTCCAATTTCCCTGGCTAGTGCCATGACATGAGACAAATGATTAGTGACACAGGTGGATGAATTGCATGGGAAAGAAGGTCTACGTGCCTGTACGTCTCAGATTATGTCTACGCGGATCGCGGCGACTGACACCGACCTCGGGAACGCCTAGTTAGCACTGCGCGCCCCGAAACCCGAACGCAAAGGGTGAGTACAGCCAGGGAGGACGCGATGGATTTCGCAGCGCCAGAGGATGTGCAGGCGCGGTACTCTCACCGTCGAGCGCTATGAGTGACGCGCAGATCAGCGGAAACCGAGTGGGCAAGCAGAGGACAATACGGTTGCAACCAGCGGAGTTTCCAGTCAATTTCAGGAGCCAGGGAAACCAGGAGCGGTTGTCACACCGTCGCCACTACAAAGGAGCGCATCCACCAGCGGCGCATCGCACACATCACACCCTCCGCTTCTACTGCGGCGCTGCAGACAACACCGACATCTGCACTAGCTCTGGATGTCAAGATATCGCTCTGCACCTCCGTAACATGGGACGCACCGAGGGATGACTGCGGCGATGAGCTTGAGACTCTGCGGAACAGATCGCGCGTCGTGAGGAACAAGCGTGTGCTCCGCACGATTGGCGAGAACGACCCTCGCTAGAGGGAGTAGGCAGCGAGATGAAGACAAATCCAGAATACGTTTAGATCCAGAGGGTGCGGCGCGTGCCCGGCGGCGCCTTGCAGATCCAAGGCTGGGGCCGCTGGGCTTGCGCAGGAAACGTCGATGCGGCACCTACGCGTCGAGGAAAGCTATGTCCTCATCGGGGGCGGCGCGGGGGTGGTATACGGAACCGGCATCAGAGGCGTGGAGAGTTGGTGTCGACTCGAGACTCAAGTCCATTGAAGCGAGGCTTAGCGACATCCTGAACCGGTTGTTACAATTGTCGCCGACCGGTAATGCCGGGCCGACCCTCCTTCTTTCTTCCTTGAGTCATCGACGACGCGATGTCCTACCCGACAGTGCACGGGCCCACGAACTGAATGCCACAATTCAACACGGCGGTCAACACGCTCATCGCTTGGACGCCGATCCGACCAAAGTAGTCGCGCTCTGTCTGGAACCGATTATAATCATTGGCCGTCCCGCAAGATTTTTGGATACCCTGATTCATTATTCCGGCGCACACGGAAGTAGACCAGCGAGCCCCGATAAAGTTCCCAATCTTACGTCAGGCACCAAGTATTGGTCATTTTCGGCTGCAGGGACACCCGTACTCGTCAAATTACAGTGCCTCGCGGCAGTTGATTATCTTCGGTTTCTGACAGACGGAACTTTCACGGGAATGCTAAAATCAGCCTTGCGAATTTCCCAGTGAACTTCTCGGTGAGCGCCTCATTAACTCCCCGATTAACCCGCTTATTGATTCGAACAACGCAGCGTAATTTCCGTCATGGACAGCGTCTGGCAGCATGCTGTATATATAGATTTCACTTGATACTCCATAGGTGAGCACCGCGAGTTGCTACCGTTAATTATATTGAATGTTGGGAATACTGACGGATCCGGCCGGGTGTCGAATCAGCGATTCAACGCCGACACCTTCGCTTTTCCTGTTCGCTCGATATCTGCCGACTTTCCGCCGTCCCAATAGCGGTATCTGCGGACAAGTATTTATGGCCATCTACTTGGACAATCTGTACCGCGTGTACCAATCTGTACCGCGTGTACGTTTGAGAAAACTTATGTTCCGTTTACCCAAGTGTAAGTGACCCAAAGCGTATGGACTTGGCACCACTGTGTTCGGCCCGCCCGATAGTTTCGCCTCCACCCTCCATTCCAGTTGATTGATCTCTCGCCAACTGTTCTTTGCTCGCCTGTCTTAGCTAGAAGATCGTTTTCAGAAAGAACGAGATTTTAGGACGGTCGAATTCTTATCCTGCCCCCGATTCAAGCACTCTGCCGCATATGATCTGCACCGAGCTCCGGGCTTCAGACCCCACCTGGTCATCGTAGAATCCGAGTCTGTTCAGGGCGGCATCAAATTGAATCGAATCGAACATGTGGGTTGTGCCCCTGGCGGCCATAAGCCTCCCAGGGACCATCCGATTATGGGGATGATCTCCCGGACCAATGATATATTCACAGAAAACAGGATGATCTTCCATCCTGATAGTTCCATATTTAGATGGGAAACTCTCCTCGGATTAAATGTGAATTTTTCTTTCCACTCGGTAAAGCACACGAATACTGGTGATTGACTTCGTAGCTTCGGAGTCGGAGTATCATGGAACGAGTGGGAAGTATGGCGACATATTTGCTGTGCGGAATCCGAGGTGAACAATAAACTATTGAGTGCCCAGCGGTCCGATTCTCACCGCCTGATATCATTCCGAGTAAGTCGCAACTGTTCAATCTGATATCAAAACCGAATCCAAAATATCCTGTCCGTATATATGCCATCGGAGTGCAGGTGAACATCACGATATTTCACACGTTCACAATGCCCCCTGTTCGCTCAACCACAGGAGATAACATTCTCGAATACACCGTCGTGGCAGCAAACGCCCTCCGCGATGTTGCCACAGCGGCTCAGATACCTTTCGTGGGGACAGTCTGCACGATCACCTTGATAATAATTCCCATGGTGCAAGTATGTGATTTCACCTGCGGTGTGCACGGCCGAGTTTAACTCTGAGTATAGAACACCAAGTTTCAAAAAGACCGATGCTTCCGGATTGTAGAGGATATTCACCGTTTGCTCTGGGCCCTCATGAATTTATCCATGCACTCTGAGGAGATTCAATCTCCCAACATGCTCAACGAGATTGCGAAGTATGCACTGTGAGTCCAAAGCAGATGACAGGGTTATTGCTTTGCATTCATTGTTTTTCATCCAATCACAGAATCCTCCAAAAAATCGATTCCTGTTTAAGAGCGCAGCAAGACCTGGGAACAATTAAACGACTTTTCAAGCAGAGTGAACTGGTAACACAATTGGAGAATTGCGAGACCGAGTTGAAGGGGGCATTGGACAATTTTACGGTTGGTCGCTCAGTGCTGTTCAACTAACAGCAGCTGATCCAACTTCGGCTTTAACAGATCGAACAAGGAGTTGGAATTTCTTCTGCTATTGTTGAGTTCAAGATTGACACTGAGGGGCGGCATCAACAACTCCTGGAGCTTATTTCAACCCAGAGTGACTCAATTGACACTCTTTCTTCTGTGAGTATATTCCACTAGTGCTTTCCCCGTAATCTCAGAAGATCTTGCAGATCGGACGAAGTTCATTCAATAGCAGGTGATGACTTGTGCTTTGTGTTGGAAAATTGAAAAGACATGGCTGACCTAACTCTTCTTCCAGCTCCGGCTCATTTTCCTTATTGCCCGCCTCTCCCCAGATATTTCATGGGCGAGAGTCTGAACTCCAAGAAATTGTGAATACCCTGCTTGCAGAGCCTGCCCGGGTTGCAATATTAGGTCCGGGGGGGATGGGAAAGACAAGTCTGGCAGTGGCAGCCCTGCATAGCCCAAAAGTTCTTGATAAATATCCCACTCGGCATTTCATTCCCTGCGACTCTGCCCAGACAAATGGTGTTCTGTTTGCAACCATTGCTTCCCACCTTGGCCTCGACGCATCTCGGGGCTCAGCAAGACACATTGCTCACCATTTGACAATGCAGCCTCCTTGCTTGTTGGTGTTGGACAATTTTGAAACACCTTGGGAGCCAGTAGATGGTCGGGCAAAGGTCGAGGAGCTCCTTGCTCTATTGGCCGATGTCTCGCATGTTGGCCTTCTTGTATGTAGGCCTTTTTCATTTTTGCCCTTCTGTCTCAATTTTGGGTTGGTTAGATCACAATGCGCGGGGCTGAGAGGCCAAGCAAAGTTCAATGGACCCGTCCATTCCTACCTCCCTTGAGGCCACTGTCTCCAACTGCCGCCCACCAGACCTTCATTGAAATTGCCGATGAGATTCATGATGTTTTGGAAGTTGACCAGCTCCTAGAAATCACGGACAATATCCCTCTTGCAGTTCAGCTAGTTGCCAATGTTGCAGCCTCTGAGGGTTGTCAGGCTACCCTGGAGCGTTGGAAGATTGAGAGCACATCCCTCTTCTCTGCAGGTTACGATAAACAATCAAACCTGGAGATTTCGATCAAACTATCTCTCACGAGTCCTCGCATTGCATCTCTGCCTCATGCAGTGGATTTGCTGAGCCTGATGTCACTACTGTCAGACGGCATTTCCGATGCTGACTTGGTACAAAGCAAACCACCAATCCCTGAAATTCTGAAATGTAAAGCAACATTGGTCCGAACCTCGCTTGCTTATGTCGACCATGCTGGGAGATTGAAAGTGTTGGCTCCAATTCGGGATTACATTCGGATTTCCAGACCACCTTCCCCACAGTTGGTGCAGCCCTTGCGGAAGCATCTCAATAGTCTTCTTAAACTCTGGAGAACTCCTATGTCACGGGTCGGCAATTTGGCCCCACATCTTCTCTCAAATCTTGGGAACATGCACAATGTATTAGTGTATGGATTGGATTGTGATCAAACAGACATTGAGATCACTATCCAAGCCATTACTATCCTCAACCAGTTGAACATTCAAATGCATCGTGGCCTTACCCCGCTCATGTCGCGCCTGCAGGAAATGCTGCCTCAGATCAATGACCACCAGCTTTGTGGGCAGTTTATTATTGAAACATTCCGAGCCAAGTGGTTCCTTGCTATCCCCAATCCTGACAAGTACATGGAAGAAGGCATTGAACATTTTCACTCAGTCAACAACATTGAGGGCGAAGGTGGGTGCTGTTACCTGTGGAGGAGCCATAATTTATATGTGTCCAGCTGAACTCTACCTCATGGTTGCAGAATATTATGCCGACAGTGTCCATGATTATAACAAGGCAAAAAAAACTCTATCACTGTGCGCTCACTTTAGCATTGCAATGCAACTCTGCCTGGGTCCAGGTTGAAGTACTGTATGGGCTGGCGGTGATAGGATACCTTCATGGAGCATGGTCTGAAGCTCTCCGTCTTGGTTGTGAAGTACACAAAATCGCTGTTGCAGCAGGCAATGTCAAGGGAGAGCTTGCCGGCCTTCAATGCCAGGCCAGGTGTTATATGGGACTTGGTGCCTTCAAACATGGCATGCAGATGGTGAATAAGGCGAAAGAACTGGTTCTTCAAGCGGGGATGCAAGATGGATCATCGGACTTCGACCTGATGAACTTAGAAGGGGAGGTATGCTACCTCAAGACAGAGTATGCAGAGTCAAGGCATATTCGGGAGATCATGCTGTCCCACAGTTCCCCTATTCTCTCCCCTGTGAATTATGCTTATACTCTTGTCAGTCTTGTGGCCCTGGATCTTGCAACGGGAGCCAGCACCGATATTGTTTTGCACAACCTCCACATTGCAGTTGACACCTTCAAACGTATACACTATCCACGGGGCATCTCACTTTGTGATGCCCATGCTGCTGACCTGAGCCTCCGTGCTGGAGACACAGCAAGGGCACGTGGTCAGTACATACACACCTTCACTGGTGCGTACGACATCGACAATGAACTTGCATGCTACTGCCTTGCTAGGCTGGCAGACTCTACAAATCCAGTGCATGCTGCCTCAGAGGTTGCACAATGGGCAATTGTCTTCTTTGCCTTTGCAATGCATCAATCACAAAAAAACATGCTGGCAGTGCACCAGGCACTACAATCTCTGGGAGATGTCTTTGCACAACAAGGCATGGATGCTGAGGCACTGGGCATTTTGTCAGCTGCTCTGGAGGGGTTCACATGGATGGATGTGCATCAGAGTAGGGCAGAATGCATGCGAACAATGGGAGATGTGCACTTCCGATGTGGGCAAAGTTCTACAGCATGCATCTTTTGGACAGAGGCTCGACCTCTGTTTGAACGGTCATTACAGGCAAAGGCAGTCTCCGAAATTGATAGTCGGCTTGTTAAGGTGAAGGAGGAGGAAGAACATCACAACACAAATGTGGGATACCTCTCCAAGCTAGATGTGCCCACTGCCTCCCTACAGCAGCTACCAATTTCTGAAGAAGAAGACATTGATGTGAATATTGAAATGACTGGTGCTCAAGGTGTTGGGATGGGGGTGTAGATATATTTCTTTTGCCTCATGTTTTTCGTGTGTGTTATGCTGTGTACAAAACCACACCACTGTGTAGTTTTCAGTATTTATTCAATTGTGGGTGTTTACTTTTTAGGTGATAATTTCACCCCTTGCTGGTAATCCCCCCTCCCCCCCAAGAAAACCACACAAATATGCTTGTAGAAACAGTGTTTCAGTCAAGCTATTCAAATTGTTTGAGAACCAAAACAGAAAATTAACGGCAGGCACTCCAGGACATGATTGCTGACAATACATCAACTGAAAAATGAACTGAATAAATGCCCATTGGAACCAATCCAGACCAAGCAAGCGGACATGTCATGTTGGGTGATCTGGGGGATGTGATTCTTGGGCTGAGAGTATTTACATTGGAGCAATTCATGGTTCAACTTTCAAGAATCATGTACTTTCATCTGGAACTCCCGCGCTATCGGAGTTTGCCAATCAGTTTGGTACGAGGCTCGGAGGAAATATCTATTTCATTTGAATAGTCGCAAGGTGTGCTGGAACCTTGCCTTCAACAGGAAAGGTTCGAGAGAGACAGGGTTACATAGCCATTAATAGGTCTCGGCCGAAATTCCGAAGGCAGGGATGTTCCAATGACCGTGCACAAGTGTCACGTTTCGTCGATTTGGCCGCGACAACACCAACTTCGAGTCTGCGCAGTGGTAGGAGAGTGCACAATGCATGAGAGCCCCCCATCTGCAGGCATTT
Organism: Mycena olivaceomarginata; assembly: GCA_029378375.1. NCBI lineage: Eukaryota > Fungi > Basidiomycota > Agaricomycetes > Agaricales > Mycenaceae > Mycena > Mycena olivaceomarginata. The sequence continues at coordinate 112,435 of JARKIC010001114.1, read as the reverse complement.
CATCCAATGTCTGCACCTCCCCGGCGTCCAGAACACCCGTGCAGGGTCATGGCCAACTGTCCTCCTTCAGACCGGGGTCACACAGGGGGGGGAAGCGCCGGGAAAAGGACGTGTACAGTGCGCACCATCGCACACGAGGTCCACGACACGAAATATGGAGAAATCTCCATCCGAGGACCTTGAGGCTGAGGCGCGGGTGGTGCATGTATCCATCAACACGTGCTTGCTGTATGCATTGCCCCCGAGGTCTGTGATGCGGGCTTGAGAGGGAGAGCAGGTGGTAGACTTATCCATTGACATGTGCTTGTATGGCGACGGTGCCACGAGACTTGGCTCAGATCTGGACGGTGCATGCCGCATGTCATGAATCACCTGGATTCTACTCTTTTGTGCGACGCGTCCGTATGGATACAGACACGTCTTAGCAGCACGGGACTCTCATGACGCCGCCACATGACCTTCTCACGGTTGAAACCCGGCCTCAGATTCTAAAGCCGCAGACTCGGGGAGTCTGCGCCATGGGATACAGAAGACGTTAGGGACTAGGAACCCGTACAGATGGATCCTAGTCCCCGGACGCACCAATGGCTGACACAGAAGCGTACACGAAGTACAGGAGTGGTTGCAAACCGATCGGGGTTTGAACCACTGGATACAATGACACTCAGGATTAGGGAACCCGAACGTCGGGTCCCCTGAGTCCTCCGACACCACGGAAACCAACACAAAGGAGTCTAGGAGTATCAGCATTAACACTCCTTAATGCTGCGATACAGGAACTGATTGTGATTGACCGTGATCGCTTTAATTTATTAGAAGCCTATATAAGCACGGTAGAATCTCCATGTACAGTAGATTCTACCTCGTCTAATCTCAGGCTTCTACCTTGGCTTGACATAGGCATTGTCTCCACCCTGCCCCGCTTCCCTTGCACCGTACTATGGGTTATATCCACACCCCGGGTTGTATACCTGAGTGGATATCACACCCTCTTCAAACTCGTTCCGGATTCTGCCTTGCATCCCGACCTACGACATACGGTCTCCTAGGGAGGACGCCGTACGACTGGTCCTACTGCTCGGGGAACACACGAGTTACTAGCGTCTATCGGGTTTATCCTGGTTGGGGTTCTTGTCAGGTTACTCGCTGTTTAGCCGACCGAGAGGCCGTTGCTGACACTGCAGACACAGGGATAGGACCGGATAGCTGTCTGGGAGACCGTGGAAGGATGCAGATGCAGTGGAAGTGAAGGCAGGCGTGACAGATGCGGATGGAGGCAACCATGCGTAGTGTGAGTCTAGATGGGGCGAGAAAAAAATCCCACACTCCACCAGCGCCAGGATTGGTGTCGGGGAGGTGGAGCAGTGAGTAAAGGGTCAATCCAGTCGGGTATCCACAGCTTGCCGAGATTGGCCAGGTGGGTTCGGGTTAGCCGGTTAGAGGTGAGTGTTAGGGTGATCTGGTTGAGGTTGGAGTTTAGAGGTTAGCGGTTAGCGGTTAGGGTTAGTGGTTAGTGTTAGGGTAAGGTATCTATATGAAAAAGCAGGCGCAGAGGAAAATGATGGCCGGATTGATGTGTTTGATTTGTGCGAGTTGTACATCTCACGAAATTTCCTGGAAACTCGCCAACGAAGTTTCACAACTTTCCATCAAAGTGGACGAAACTTCGCAAACTTAAGCGAAGTAACGAAGTGAAGAAGGTGGGTACAACTCAGGTGGATATGAAGTGGTGATGATGATACCAATAAGATCTAGCTTGACCTGAAAGCTGGTGAGCTGGATGCCAGCAAAAAGGATCAGATGACAACAAGAGTGAATGGTTGAAAAAAGCTGGAAATGATTCCTCGCAAGCAGGTAGCAGAATCTGGTCCAAAGGGTGTATCATTGAATCACTCTAATCACCATATGTAGCAGGGAAAAAGGGATGGCCACGGTGAGGGACATGGCAGATACGGACAAAGAATGAAATGATGGCTCACTACTACATGCGGATATGTATGTAATACCACCACAATGGCTTGGCAACTTAGTCTCTCGCAGCCAGACACTTCAATATATATTTAAACTCGTACCTCGTTATATTGAAGTCTGTTATTAACTGCAGGGGTCCGATCAGGGTAAAAGCTTGTTACATAATCTACACAGCCACATGGACACTTTTCGATGTTTTGTGCCTACAGACTCAATATTAAGACTAGACTTTACGACAATACACTCATGGAGATGCCTCCAACCTTCCTATCTGCTTATAAAAAATTATACACTGCAGAACGGGGTGATAGAAATCCTGAAATATATCATGTGACTGCGTGCTCTGTTGAAGAACCGAACCTTGAATAGTGCTCTAAAATGCTGAATAAATTTCAGAAGGCATGGAATGGTAAGGAAGCTCTTTTAGTGGTTGAAACAGGCAGAAAATTCTTGCAGTGGTGCCGTGGTTGGAGGTTCAAAGGTGTTGTGGCTGTGCACATTATGTAACAAGTGCTTACCCTGATCGGGACCAAGGGGTGCGCGATCTCCGGATCTTGGCATGCGTTCCCACGACCACCCACCCCCCCAGAAAAGGAAAGTGTTTGGCTGGGGCAAACAACGGCGATCAACGGCATGTCCCATCAGCGTGTTTCGCTTGAGCTCGCTTCCCGACTGCCCACTACTGACGCGTTCCATATGCGTCGTATAACATCGTTCGTCTCGCGTTTTTAACGCGTCAACTCTGCAATCAGTATGGAAGATTGATCGTGTACATACTGTACATTCACCGCCAGTACATAATGCACATATTGCGGATACACCTTCTTGGGACGTGTCGCGCGACAGTCGTGTCAATCAACAACTTCTTGAAAGGGGGAATGCTAGGGAAGGGACGAGAGAGGTCCAATGCCCAAACTGCTTGAACTGGATCAACCATGCCTACGATTTTGGGCCGTCACCCATGTCATCGCATCAGAGAAGCCCAAAATGCCGACCGACAATCAGTGCGTCAATCTCTTTGTTACTGCGACTGAGCTCACATTTGGGCAGATGTAAATAATCCTCCTTCTCGGAGTAACCCATCCCCTTCGTATACATACCACCCCATACAGGGGTACACCTATCCGTGTCCTGGCTCGCAATTTTCTTGGAACGATCTCGGCTATATTTTTGATTCATACCCATTCACCATCCACGGTCCGGATTCGCGTCATAACCCCGGCTACAGCATTCTCTTTGTCGACGCTGTGGCATCAATTATTCGTGTTCGCGCCAAGCGCTGTCACGGCGTGGTATCAGTTCCTAATGGGAGTTGTGTATCATGCCTCGGCCTCGGACCTTCTATCGAGGTGGTACGGGATTGGGCAAAGCAGAGTGCTGAGAAAAAGTCCTGCGCCCGCCTCAGCCACAATCAATTAGTGGAAAGGCTTGCTTCTATGCGCAAGCAGCTGAAAAGCGACTAGACAAAGGTAACGTTTTAACGAGAACTTTAATCAAACCATTCATTTTACCCTTTGGTAGCGAGCTGACTGTGTAAAATCCCTGACCCGTGCTCGGAAAAAAATTGCCAGCTACAAGCGATTTTTTGACATTGTTTCCACCAACGACGTCCCCGGCCTCTCGCGTCTTCTTTCCAATTCTGTCAAAGAAGGCTGGGGCATTTCCAAGACTTCTGACATGATCACGTTGGCGGTAAAGGGAAAATACCACCCACGCAACTATACCGACTTCGACAAAGACCTCGCGATTTTAATCTACGAGTTAGGCGGCGGCGGGGCTCTTTATGCTCTGAATAAAGCCCCAATCATGCTCCCTAGTCGGCATACCATCGCCGATATTCGGCGGCAGCACTCTCTTCGAATCACCGTGGGCAATGTTACCATGTCTGCCATTCTCGAAAACATCGAGATGTTGTTCAAGAATGATATCGAGATCGGCGAACATAAGCGCGTCGGGATTACCCTTTCACAAGACGAGATCGCGGGTGACGGGCGGCTCTGCTACTTGGATGAAACTGACGAAATTGCTGGCTTATGCGAACACGCTGTTTCCGAGCTGGAGACATTGAAGATGGGGACTGACCTTGAATCTGTTTGCAAAACGGTCAAGGCAGTCCGAGACGGTCGGGTTCACATTGGGAAGGAGTTCAGTGTGGCGGCATTCTCCCGCCATGCAGAAACTGACTACGGTGCAAAGCCCGTCCTTTTAATGCCAACATGCAAGAAGGGATCATGGCAGTCCGCAGCGCAGATTCTACAGAAGCTAATCCAGGCTTGGAAACTCTCGCCGTACGGCGAGGCCATGCATGGCCCCCTCTTGTCTATTGCCTCTGACGGCGATGGGACTCGACGGGCGGCCCTTTATCTTATTTGCATGCACAAAAAGCTCGGCCCCGGACGACCCCATCTACAAATTTCTGTCACCGCTTTCGGGACTTAATTTATATACTGGTGATGGTGGATTAACCATGGATTTCGACTACAAGGATTTATTCAAGCGTGCGTAACCTTCCATTCCTCTTTGTCAGCTTCTGACATTTTATCAGGTCTCTGCACTTTATTATGCTTGAGGGAAGGAAGCCTTGTCAACACCGTCGTAATTAACAAGGTTCTTCTCGCACAATGGCTGGAGCGATTGTCCGGCCATGACTGGTCCGATGAGAGTATCCACGCATTGCTAAATCCCAAGGACGCACAAGACGTTGGTCGCGCCGTAAAACTCCTTTGTCTGGTCGCAGATTTGCGTCACATCAACACTTCTGACTTCTCACCTTCTGAGCGCAACACTCACCGTGCCTTTTGCATTCTCGGCGAGATGTTCGACGCACTGATTGATCCATTCATTACCCCCACGCTCTCGCTTTCTGACCAGATAGTTTCTCTGGTAAAATTCGCCCACATCGCATGTGCTCTTTTTGTCAAGCATGATGGCGACTTCCTTTCCCATCAGCTCTATGGCGACCTCCAGGCCATGGTTAAAAATGCCATCTTCAAGGTCGCACACTCGAAGGTGTTGAATCCTCTACTGAAGGTTTTCCTCTGCCTCCTTGGCGACGACGTGTTGGAAATCCTATTCGGGAGGTCACGAATGATTGGCCGCCATTCTCCAAACATGGCCATTGACGAACTTCGCCAGCGGTTTGGGTCGGCATTGCGGATCGACTACATATTTCGCAAGCACCCTGAGCTCGAGCGACACGCACGGCGTCTTAAATTGCTCCGTAGCCGCGATGTCGACCACCTCTCTCCTCGTGAATGGAAAGGAGACTTGACCGCTCAGTCATGCGACCTCCTCAAGTGTTGGATTGCAGGAATGGAAGCGGCCGTAGCATTCCTCAAGCTCCATGGGATCGATATCGATTTCAGGGAGCTATTCAGTCCTGAGGATGCTGATTTGATGCGTCCGAAGGGCGGAAAGTATCCAGGTTTATCAAAGACTGTGGACAGGTCAATCGCTGATGCAACAAACTCCGCTTCGTCGGAATCCACGGTGGATGGCAGTGAGAACCCCCTGGATGCTGCGAATATATTGTCCTTCCACTGTGGCTGCAAAACCCCGTGAAATTCCCATAGCTGCCCCGCGAAATTCTGGTTTCACGGGGTTTTATAGGGAAATGATATTTCGCTGAGTTATTTTTCACCCAGTCATTCACGGAGTTTTTTTGGCTGTTGTGAACTGCCTGAATTTCACTCCAACTTCGAGTGAAGATAACTTACATTTTCTTGAGAATTGCAAGTCCCTATCTGGCGAGTGCCTCCAATAATAGTGTGAAAACATAGTGAATCTGTCTGCTCCCAATGTAAAGTGCATGAAAAATAGGTTTCACCAAAAAATATGATGAATGCACTTTTCACCTTCTTTACCCGGTGCCTGGAACAAGGTACATAACTGTGGTCATCAGGAGCAGATATTTGCAGAGAAAAGTATATGTTCTAGAATTCAAAAATACTGATAGATAGTAAGATAAGTTATAGATGGTAAGATAAGTTATAGACATGAGTCTTCAGGCCCTCTAACGAGGTGTTCATAGTGTGATGAAGGTAATGTTTGTGCCAAGAATTCACCTGAAAAGTCCGTGAAAACCCAGTGAATTTCACGGGGTGGGGTTCCACAGTGTAATTATGCAATGTTTTTTGCCTCTGCTTTGTGTGAAGTTCACTGAGTTTTCGAGTGGACACTCGGGAGAAATGGACCCAGTGAATTCATAGTCACTTCATTTGGAAGTGGATGTCGCTCCAAAAGTCCGCGAACTGACCCTGTGAAACGTTCCACTCACAGGGTTGAACTCAGTGAAAAAAAGTCTGTGAAAGTCACTGATTTTGCACGACTTTCACAGACTTCTGGAGTGAATTTGGCAGCAAAACCCCACGAAAAATGTCAGCAAAATTCGCGGGGGTTCTGCGACCACAGTGGAATTCGATGGCGCCGCAGCACTGGCGGGTGAAAAAACCGCCCCCACTGCATCCGGAGAGTGACGTTTTTGGCTTGCAAAAATGGCTTGCGCCCGCGCGGAATGGCTTGTTTCAGGCGTGGGCGAGGATTTTGGTGCCATCACCCGCCCACGCCCAGCTTTTCGGCTTGCAAGCCACTTTGTTGGCTTGGCAAGCCATTCCGCCGAAAGTGGCTTGCGCCGATTCCGAGCGTCGTACTTCCTCTGGTTTCAATCTATGTTGCCAAGATGCATCCTCTGACATCCCCCTTGCCTGGCGTGCGCGTTTGCTCCGCAGTTTTCCATTTTAATGCAACATCACTGAGTCAATCGGCCATTACCCGAGACAACAAGCTCATTTCCCTATAAATGTGCCGGCTTGCGCAGCTCATCTCTTACTATTCATGGCACTCGAGTCTCGAACGAAGGGCAACGTTCTGAATCGACATATCTTCAGAGCTGTAAGCACTCTAGTCATTGATGGGCGGGATACCCGCTTGATATGCCAAACCACAGGTGCCGTATCTTCACAAAAGGGGTTGGAAAGTCTAATAGAGCTGGACCGAGCTCTCTGGACAGCAATTCCAGCTTCTGGCTTTCGGTATTTGACCTTGGTTCAAGTTGGTGGTACCAGGGTCTTGACTGCAACAAACCAAATGAGCCTCATGATTAAGAAATTTGATGTAAAGTGCTAGAATGAAGACATTTGAATGTTCTGGAGGATTCTCGTGCCCATTATGTGCCGGGACAGCGTTATTCTTCATCAGCAACAAAGTAGCTTGCGCAAGCCATTCTGCCTGATGCCATCAAAACGGGCGTGGGCACGGCTTGCGACGAAAAGTCAAGTAGTTCTTATTATAATGAGGTCAATACCATTGTAGGCATATGTAATTCACTTGATACTAGCATGTTGCAGCGATATATTAATGAATTGACGCCGGGTTGGGCGAAGTTGAGCATGCTAATTGGCATCACAAGCCATTTTGTCTGATGCCATCAAACGGGCGGTGGTTCACCAGAATGAAGTACGTGTTAAACACACTTTTTGCTCTCTCTGAGGTAGCCCAATGGCTTTAGTAAGTATTCCTTTCATTGGTTTGCATTTTTTTTCCGATGTTTTTACTCACTGATGTCATGATTCTCCATCGCTGCCGGTGCGCTTGCACCAGCCGACTTGACGATCTGGTTGAATTCTCGGCCGGCTGTCAGTCTGCAGGAGGGGTAATAAATCAACCCACGGTTCCGTTCTAAGTTCAAATGAACAGATATACGTAGTTTAGCAAGTGTGACAAAAGAATCTTTCAGCACCGTAGTACAGTGGAATGAAATTCTTCAGAAGAACACGTTGGAAATACACAAGCCTAAATAATATAGTGGAAGCATGAGCGCAGCATGTACTTGAGTAGATTCAAGCCATTCTGCTCGAGGAAAGTGGCCAGTGAAAAATTGTGCTTCTAACTGTAGGCCACAGACCGTGACTGCCCATGAGGTTGTCTTGTCTTGTTGGCGAACAATTGGCTTATTTTTCCTGGATTGTTGTAATTAACAGGTAGATAATGATGAGATACCTACCATTCTGAGGGACACAAGGCAGGTTCGTATGGAATTGCGTGCCCCCGCGAAAGTATCTTATCATTTGGTGCAAAGTTAACGGGCACAGGCCGAAGGGTGGTGGGGGGTCGCTGATGGTGATGGGAAACGTCGAGGAAGACTCTGGGAGAAGATAAGATTGAATTAATTACAGTGGAATGGTTTGGTGTTAAGCGAGGACAAGCTACGCCCACGCCCAAGCCACGCCCGCCCACGCCCGCCAAGCCAATTTCAAACTCCGCTAAGCGGCGCAAGCCATTCGGCCAAGCCACTCGGCTAAGTCTGCTGCATCCGAGACCGGTGAACCTCATTCGGTCTGGATCAAATTAAACGACGACGGCAAAGTTGCTCACAAAAAGTCTGTTCTTCGGACTTTCATGGATCCCACTCTGGATATCGACAACGCAAAGAGTAAGGATCGCATCCTTCGTATTTGTTACTTCTCCATTGGTGGCGACAAGTGGTATCGCGCAGCATCCAAAGTGCATAACAATTCTAACGCCGATCATCATCTGCCTCAAACTCCAGGGACTCTTCGCAACCCTGGTAGGTTTTGAGACTTCCCGAGTGTCCCTAGCGATTTTGCAGTGCACCGGCATCAAATTGACGAACACAAATCCTCCAACATATCTCGACGTCGCTCCCATCTCCGAAATCTCCCTCCCCGACACACACTACGAAATAACCGGTCAAATACTGTCGCTCGTCCCGTTCCTAGACTCGTCGCAGAAGGTTACATGGGCGTGGACCACGGATTTTGTTTCGTTTGAGTCTCACAAGGCCAAACAGGCGAATTCGACTGATTGTCCAGCGCGCATGCGACATCTGAGCATCAAAGTCAACGGTCGGCTTGTTCTCCCTCTACCACCCACGGAATTGGGGCAGGCAACACTACAGGAAATTCTTCATATCCCTGCGCCGACTGCCGACAATGATTCAGAGCACGACACTGAAAAAACCTGGGTGTTTCCAAATACTCAATTGGACCAGATGGTTCGGACCCTGTCGGAGCGTGCTCAGGAGGAGGACGTCCGCCTCAAAATTCCAATTCATGGGCCGGTACGGGAAGGTCGGTATCCATATGAATTTTATTTATCGGGCGGTGAGGCTATTTTCCCGGCGTTTCAAAATTTTTTTAACAATGGTTTCTAGAGGAAACTGCGCCTACAAAAATCACCCACTGCATCGCTTCCATCAAGGCCCCCAGTCCGGCGGATGGTCGGCGCCCATGCCGTATTTGCCAGAAGGGTATTGCTGGACCCGACAGACAAAATCATGTGGGAAAGCATATCCTGGCATCACTGCGAGGCATTCAGGAGGAGAATCTCGTGTCCCCGGTATGCCATCCCACTTTGTCTCGCTTGCATCAATGCAATAGCGCCAATACTTGAACATAGGTGGACAAGGAATATCCATGCGGCTTCTGTGGGCAATCAACGGTGAATCCGGGCACCTGCACCATCGGACTGGTTCACAAACAAGTGCATTCGTCATGCCCGGATGCATATAAATTCAAGATCTCAGCCGCATTAACATGCAGCATCTCGAAGCCATCGACTAACGCGCCGATTTCGTCCATGCTGTGCGGCACTGTCCATTGGAAGTACAACATGGACGCCCACCTGCGAGAGCGTCACCCAAATTGGGAGCTGACCGTTTCGAAGGAGAAAAGGGATGAGTTCTCGGCCAGAATCCTCATTTCTGACACTGAAGAACTCCGTCTTGGAATCACCAAGATCGTCGCAGACGCGGCCGTCTCAGATGGAACACCGAGTGTAACCCAGGACGAGGCAAGGGGACAAAAGCGCCTCCCAAACTCTCCTGCAGGTACACCACGACGCCCACGTCGACTGAGGATGTCTCATGCCGATCCTCTTCCACCGAAAACGTCTCATAGCACCGTAGAACATGATGTATTTATGGCATAGAAATATACAATAGTGGGCTACAGGATGACGGACATCTGGCCACATCTACTGACTGGCTGGATACACCTCCGTCATAAAGACCACCCTCTGTGCGCCTCGATTGGTCGAAATATTGAGGCCGCGGCCTGGTGAGGCTGCCGTGCAACTGCCGTGGATCGGCCGATGATGCGCCACCGCCACATCTGACAGCTCGCGTGGCTTTGATGGCAGCCAAGATCCAGATCTCACGCACCCCTTGATCGGGACCCCGCGCTTAACAACAGACTATTGGCAACTGGCACTGAGGTGCAATGTATCATCGGATATTTCGCCTTCGAGGCATTCAACTTCGTGGCTCGTCGAGTTGGAGGGGAGGAGGCAAAGGATGATGAGCACATGACAAATGCCTGAATTAGGAAATCGTCAGGAGTCGTCGGGATGATCCACATGTCGCTTCCCTCAGATTCGGAGATACCTCCCCTGCACATTAACGATCAGTCGTATCTCTGGAGTCGGTTTCGGCCAATTCGCACACTTTGCAACTTCATATCCAAAACATATCCTTTGGCAGGGTGACACTTTTAGTGGTCCGCCGGTTTGGCTTGGCTTGCAAGCCCCAGCTTTCACACCGGGGAAAACAAACTTTTGACCTAGGTCAAAAGGGTAACCAATATTAGTTGTTTCAGTAGATGAAAAAAATAAGGATATACTTGATGTCTTGATGTAGTACAAAACAGACCCTGAAAGAGCAAGTGGCAAACACCCTATTGGGGATGACTTTTACTCTTAGTTTTAACAAAGTACGAAAGGACTGCCAAGAGGTGAAATCTTGGGAGCCCAGTCAGAGAGAAAGAGACATCATGTATTTGAAACTGCTGAAAGACACGCCAAAATGACTTGTCTCAGCGATGCTTTCAGCTGTCTTGAAACAAAGAGTTTCATCTTAAAGACAAAGGAAAATTTATGAAACTCTTCGTTTCAAGACAGCTGAAAGCATCGCTGAAACAAGTCATTTTGGTGCGTCTTTCAGCAGTTTCAAATACACAATGTCTCTTTCTCTCTGACTGGGCTCCCAAGAGTTCACCTCTTGGCAGTCCTTTCGTAATTTGTTAAAACTAAGAGTAAAAGTCATCCCCAATAGGGTGTTTGCCACTTGCTCTTTCGGGGTCAGTTTTGTACTACATCAAGAGATCAAGTATATCCTTATTCTTTTCATCTACTGAAACAACTAATATTGGTTACCCTTTTGACCTAGGTCAAAAGTTTGCTTTCCCCGGTGTGTTTGGCCTGAGATTCTCGAAGCCAAAGCCAAAGACTGCAGCTACAGCTTGGCTTCGGCTTAAGCCCCGGCTTTGACTGATATTTTACCTGCACTGTGGAGTATGTTGGACCACAAAAAACACTTGAAATTGCTTCTGATGGTGTTCACAGAGGTCTTAATCCAATTTTGGGCGGCCTACATGTGTTTAAGCTGGAACCGAACCCAATTCAACATCCCATCAAAATTTCGTAACTGCTGTTCTTGTCTCGAAGTTGAGGATCTATGGTCAAGCCGCGGCTCAAGCCACGGCCTGCGGCTTGTCGGCCCTCAAGCCAAGGCCAAAGCCGTGCCCAAGCTGTGGTGCACAGCTTGGCTTGGCATGGCAAGCCGCGACTTTGGCTTGACAGCTTGACAGCTTCAAGCCGAGCCAGTGGACCACTAGACACTTTCTGTTTCCACGTCGTTCTACTTAGGCGTGGGCACCTGCTTCTGTCCTTTTGCCCAGCTGGGAAACCATCTGCCTGAATCGTTCTCATACTGCTTGCTGCCAACCTCCCCGGATCTATCCGCACTTTCCTCCAGGTTCAGATGCGGACTCGGTCAATACTATTTATTCTCTCTGTGGCTCTCCTTCCGAACCTGCCGGGGGCTCCGGGCCAAAATCTCCCGTTGACAGTTTTCAATGCAGGTGTTCTTTCTATCTGTCTAGCTATGCAACCTCCTCACTTTATTTTCGCTGTTTCTCGGGTCACGGACATTCGAGCCTTTCCCTCAGCAAGATATGTTGTCGCTCCCCAAAATCCCTTTGTGCCTCTCAACTTCACGACTGCGGATAGCATGCATCTCCTCTCGTATATACCCCGATCGAACCCACAACTCCACACCGGCCCAATGCACACACATAGGTGGCTTCTCTGGAAGGTGATCTGCTTCTCTGAATTTCACTCACAGACATCCACTCTCATTCCCCATTGATCCCAGAATATTAGTATCGTCATCCCAGTCGGCAGGCCTCAAGCACCAATAAAGCTCTGTTGACCGAGTAGTCCGAGGGGTGTCAATGAGATGTCCTTGCCTTCTCTTTGTCACTCCTCGCGGTGTATATAACTGACCAGATCCCCATTTTGCGCAGGTGTGCGCAATATATATCGGATAATACGTATATCGTGATTCCTGAGCCGCCTCTCGCCTTGATGGGAAGATACGGTCAGACTGACTCAGCCAATGTCCGAATATTAATCTCTGAGTGGAATGTCCAACACATGGGTACCCCGCAGCTGTACTGTACTCCCTCATTCTCAGTGCCCACCCTGCCTTCACTTCTATTTCACATAGTAACATGCATGTATGCCAGTCCGAGGGAGACGTGCCCATTGTTCCGAAGTCAAAATGCAACGTAAGTAGGACGCAACGCGAAACATGTACTGGTGGATACTGCAGTGTGAGAAATGCTGCGGATATCCGAACTGCGCCAGGGATTACGCACCAAGTAAGAGGCTAGGAGCAGGAGTGTGTAACTAGATTTGACGTCAGATCAGCAGTAACCATGTGAAGTTTCATTAATCAATTTCTGTCTCGACACAAAATCCTACTCAATCATTGCTTGTTTAAACAGACTCGGCACGGTGATAAGAATACCAACAAAAACTGTTCCAACATCAGTAATAATACAGTTTATCACCGGTCAATGACATAAACCAGTCAATGACACACTTTTTTTTCTTGAGCTATACTGGACTCCCTGCTCTGAAACCTTTTTCCCTGGTGGATTGGGTATATAAAACAAGTACTAGATGTAATTTGGGTCAATACATACTTCAGTTTCCGAGAAATAAGAAGAAGAAAGTGATTGTTTGGTCATTGTTTGGCTCTGATTTCGCGTCCACCGGTCAATGACACAACAATTTATATTTCGTTTGACCACTATCCCCCCTCACCAAAATCCCAAACTTTATCATGTCATTCTAGAAGCATATTCTCAATTAAGGCCAAAATGGCTGTTTTCTAGGCCTCATAGCTCGTTATTGCCTGTATATTTTTATACAATTCAAATTGAAGGATGAGTGCAGACATCTTTGGCTTTGATTTGGGTGGTTTAGATTTCTTTGAAAAAAATCCCCTATCGAGTCAGAAGAACACCGATTTCTTGTTTTGCTCCGCCTGATGGTGCATCAACAACATTTGATGCCATCAATGATGTTAAAATGTCGGCCTTGACCTCCTTGAGCCACCTGTACTTGATTTTGGGCGAAGATGTCTGGTAGGAGCCTAGAAATCACAAAAAATACAGGTGACATTTCTTTTGCAGAGGTAGTGTACACCAAGAATATAGTGTAAGGTTGAGAATCCAGAAAATGATTTGAACCTGACAACGGGTGATCAATCAGCAGTTCAACAGAGCAGTGTTGAACAAACCGAAAGATAACTGTCTTCAACTTGGATTCAAACCTGGCAGGGGTGATCAATCCAGGACATGGATGAACAAGAGCAGTGTTCAAACCGAAAGGATGAACTTGAACTGATATTCAAATCCAAAATGAGGAGGAAAGTGGACCTGCGTTGGGGGGGATTAATCAGATGGACAGATTGACAGAGTGGTGTTCATTTAGAACAACCAGAATTCACGTTCAGATAAGTGGCGGGTGTGAACTAAAAAATGGATGATTAGTCATAACCCAGATCAATCACAGATTGTTCAAGCCGGAGCAGTGTTCAATTTAAAATAAAGGAGTGAGTGAGCGAGCGAGCCGGCAGGCGATCCTGGAAAAGGTGATTACTCAAGGAGCGGATTAATAGAGCAGTGTTCAAATCTATACATGAAGCAGATCATGATATGTATAGAGCGAGCAGCATAGGAGAGAGCATATCTAGGTGCATAGAACATATAGGTCAAGGAACAGCAGAATCTTGCGAGAGCATCAAACAATTCCGCTGACTTCGCTCTCAGAGACTTCGTTGTCATCAGAATCAACCTCGACCCAGCCTGGGCCCCATTTTGAGGATCTGCTAGTTTGCCGCCGCGTTTGGAGGGTCAAAACGTATGAACATAGCCACCTTTTTGACCCTCCAAACCGGGCGCCAAACTCGTAACAGTACAGAATGAACAGAAAAGTACAACTAATACAAATAGAAATAATACCGCTCAGCATACTTCTCAGCGCTCATCTTCCGTTCCCCTCATAGTATTCGACATCAGCAGGGGCTGCCAAATGAATGGGTGAGTTTGCCTCATACAGGTTATACACACTTTTCCCGTTCCCAAGGTGTGACCTAGGCGGAGGCGCAAGCATTGTCGGTACATCAGAAATAGTTGTGCGTGCTGAATCTATATCAGAGGAATATTTTTTTCCCCTTTGCCCCATATATGTTCCGGAGGTCTTGTAATAGGAATCGGCTCCAGCTTCAATAGTATATTCCGGGATGGGCTGAGGGTGCGATATAGTCCATTTTGGAATCTTGAACGAATCTGAAGGAAGAATGCGTCGAGTCATTGTGAAGACCGTGACTTTCACGACCCCCGACAGTAAGAACACAGCAGCGCTAATAAGCCAGAGCTGTTACAGAGCTTTCATGAGGTTATAGAATATGACTCGCGTGAATATAGTAACTTCGAAAGGAACGTCTTGACCAGCGAAGGAACTGAATCGTGAGGCAGCGATAGGCAGGACTATGATCGTGTAGGCCACCTGAACCCAGTCATTATAAGGCGCTCGCATTATGCTAAAACCTAATTACCGGATACCTTAAGCAAGCGTCAGCTAAGTAGTTAGATTATACATAGTAAATTGACTCACAAAAGCATTTGTTTGGCAATAGTCAGAGTTCGGCTTTCGTGGTTTCCTCGCAATGCCGATCCAGCCCTCCGGCGGAACGAAATACGTCTGCGTTCAATTATGATATTACCACGCATACGAAGGAAGACCAGAGTGTACAGCACAAAGCTGAATGCGGCGGCCATAAACATCTGTCGAACGGTAAACATACGCGAGGAAAGCAAATAATTAATTCGAGACTTGCAAACATGTAATCCAGTCTAAGTCGAGCCAATAGTGATTGTGATAGAGGTATAACTGACATACGTGATTCTTGAAGTAGCGTACTCCGGAGAGATCCAGCACCAAAACCCTGAGATGCCATCTACCATGCAAGTGAGCCAGAGATCGATGGATCAAGGCAAAGGACTGACAAAATGGCTGGTGGCGAGGGGTATTCTGAGCCGCGGGACCAGCCATCACAATGGCGCCAATGCCAGACCAACCTGCTATCAGAGTCATCCAGAGAGTGAAGCGACTCGACTTGAGTCCCAAGCAAATGAGGCAGAATGTGTGAATTGCGATGACGAGGGTCCAAAATGCGGTAGCAACATCCGCAGTCTGTTTCAAAACGCCTAATTCCCAGTCAGATTATACAAAACGGACGCAGAGCAATATTCACCTTGCAGAGTACACACATCTCCCACGACGACAGCCATATCACGAATCCACCTCGCATTCAGAATTGACCCGATTGCTTGGATTAGATCGCTCAAGAGAAGGGAAATAAAGTATGCCGCGACCTGAATGGTTTGGTCAGCGCCGGACTGAGAGAAAAATGTAAGGGCACAGACGTGAGTACGGACGAAAAGGTGTGGGTGCTTGTCAGTGGTCCACGAACGAGTGTTAAATGCCTGGTAAAGTCAGCAGTGGTTCACTAAATGAAGACTACTGCTCGCACTGATAAAGATATGGCCAGGAGAAGACCAACGACTGCAGTAAGTGAGAAGCAAGAGAAGACGACAAGGACCTACGAGACTTTAACAAACTATATCGACGCACGAGCTGAATTGCAAGTAACCCACAGTTACGCCGTGAACTTCTCTCGAAGTGTAATCCATCCGAAGAAGCCATTCTGAGCCGTCCGGCAGCAACGTCTCATTCGACATTGTGAAAAGGCTATGTAGCAATGACGCCGGTGTTTGGATAAAGGGCCGGCCTCGCGAAGATAAAGGTGAAGAAGAAAGAAGCAGAACGTCTCTGAGCAACCTCCAGGTGGATAATGAAGGGCGGCGTTTATCTGTGATTATCATCGCTCCTAGCTCATTGGAGAAGCCGATTCATTGCTGATCGACAAAATTGTGGCTCGACTGCCGCCACCACTGCTGTTTTGCCAGCGGACTGCCCGTCTTATCCTGGCTGTCAACGTATGTGACAGAATACAGACCGAATATCGATCCTTATCATTGATTTAATGAAGGATTAAAATTGCTTTAGTGCCTTTTAGGGTGCTGTGCACCGGTCAATTTGCATTGTCATTTCCATGTTCTCGTAGAGCATTGGGATTCGCGAGACTTCGGAAATCCAGAGCCGCGAGCGACATCATAACAGCGGAGTTACTAATCAGTAACTAGACGCTTCAACAATCGAGCTCGTACCTTGCATGCTGAACTAATGATTAATAGGTGAATCAAAGTGATTGCCCGAGAGACAACCAATACATTAAGTCTGTCTGAAGCTTTTCAGACTCTTTTCATAGTTCAACCCAAAGGTTTGGAAGCGCCCACCTTCTTATCTTTGTTCTAGCGCCAACTCAGCGCTAATAGTCAACCGCCTGGGGCTTCCCATCGTTTTATTACATGTCGTACTGCACTGTGTGAGATACTTGTAGTACCTGCGCGTTAATCGCAACGAATCTGCTGGGAAAGCAGCTCAGCGTCGGCGAGGGCCCCGGGAAGCTCTACCAAGGCCCAAGCGGTTGTCCGGAAATTTGGATTTTGACGCTCAAAATCGGCGAGTTCCTGGTCCAGACTTTGGGTTTTTGAGGTCCCAAATCCGAAAACCTTTGTCCGAGACTTGGATTCTCAGCCCGACCTTGGAATAACTGAGGGCACACAGAGACATGGTGGGTAATAGAAGACAGACGGCGATTTCCTTTTTAGGCAATCGCCATAGCATCCGCGCCAAATTCGCTCTCGATTGATATATACATTATTTTGAGGTTCAAATGAAGTCATAGAGCGCCAAGAAAATATTTCCTAGACGACGCAGGAGCGTCTAGTGTTATTTATATACCGCCTCGACTGGCCCGGTGTTTTTCTCTGATATCTTTCTCAATTGGGCGATCTCCCCCTTCCTAAGTACTATGGAGCGCTTCATGACCAGGTCACATCATGGTAAATGCAGAGGCGGCCACACACTACGTGGGTGTACTCGTCCATCAAGGGCGGCATCATCTCTCCTGCCAAAGAAAAAATGAACACTTCAGGTGACGGGTGACATGGTGTGAACACTTGATCGTAATACTGCAGTATCCCCATCTTGAAGACTTCGAGATAAGACGAGCCCTGTTTCTCCGCTTAGTCTGCGTTCCGGCTACGCCTCACGACGACCAAGACCTCTTTCTCGCGCTCGGCGGGGCCCATCAACATCGTGTCCACCTCCTTGCCGAAGGTGGTCAAATCCTTGGCGGCGGGCAACATCTGTACGAAGACGGCGCAGGTGGCGGGCTTTGGGCGGGCTGCAGTAGTACGGAGCACGGGCAGCGCGAGGTGGCGCATAGATCGCGACCGACGCGCCCAAGCCGGCAGGCCTCGGGAAGCTCACCTATGGGTAACTCCGAAGTTAGGGGTTTCAGGGTGAAAATTTTGCGATTTTGACTCCGGAATTAGGGGGTTTGAGGCCAAAATTTTGGAAACCCACTCCAAGTTAGGAGGTTTCAGGGCCGGCCGGAGATCAAAAAAAAAACTCGAAGGGCAGGGTTTGAACGAGTGATCGTGGCCAAACACCCTCCACAAAGGTCACACTGGGGGCAAAAACCGAGGCATATGAAAACCATATGCATTAAATGCATATGGTTTGCATATTGCCGGATTGTGGGATAAAGGTATGTGACACGTTTGTTGCACCTTTGTTTTTTCTTTGTGTCGCCCCAAAAAAACAAAGGTGCAACAAAAGTGTCACACACCTTTGTCCCACAATCCGGGAATATGCAAACCATATGTGTTTAACACATATGGTTTCCATATGCCTCGGTTTTTGCCCCCGGTGTCAAACACTGGTCACCAAGTACGCTACCGCGGGGCTGAAGTGTGGGCCACATTAAAAGGTTAGGGAGTTTTGAGACCAAATCGATTCAAATATATTAGAGAGGTTGCAGTAGCCACCAAATGAAACTGGTGGCTTTCACAACAGACGAATATGGACACAGCTTCTTCTCATCTAGCCACTATTTTATAGTCTCCCTCAGAGCTACAAATAATGGCACTGCAGGCAAGAGCCATGACCATGGGTTCATGGCATATGTTAGGCACTTGCCATGGTGTTGGTCAATTTTCCGAGGTTATTCCCTTTGTTTGTTGCTCTGCCGCCCTGCCGGCGTGTTTGTGCTAAGATCAATGATGTCGTGTTCAGGATTAAAAGCTTAGTGGACTTTAACAGAAGTTGAGTTGTTGAATTCCATAGCAACCTGCTATCTGTCTCCAGAATTGCTCATGTTGGCCGGTTGCATTGCAGATATACAGAATGTTTTCTGATATTGAAAATATTCATGTCCCTACTTGTATTAGCTCTGGTCTAGCATACAACATCATTGCAGCATGCCATGATAGTGGAGGAAGAGCGGAAAAAGGAGCCAATCACCAGCTAAAAAGACCAAGTCTGAACGCCGACAAAGCAGGAGAAGAACCACTCTTTCGAACTCTGCTCCCTCGCGACCTTCAAAAATTGAACATTTGTTCAAAATATTCAGAAGTCTATTCCTGGGACCGACTTAAGTTCCAGGTCTCCGCAAAAAATTAAACATTTGGGAATACCTTATATGGACAGTCACCTGACTCCGGCAAATGCCGTCCCCCCTACCCTCCCCAAAACATTAAAAAGTGTTTCTCGATCATGGATTCCCAATCCGGTGAATGCCGATCCCCGGTCAATGCCGACTCTCCTGCCCTCCAAAGACATTAAACTCATTTCTCGATCGTGGATTACCAATCCAGTCAGTGCCGATCCCCGGTCAATGCCGACTCTCCTGCCCTCCAAAAACATTAAAACTCATTTCTCAATCGTGGATTACCAATCCGGTTTTGGGAACACGTGGTCCCAGGTTTGCACAGAGCGCCGTTCGAATGGAATTTTCATTGTTTAATTCATCATCTCTCTCCATCTTTTCACTGTGCATCTTAGCAGTTGCTAGGTTTGGGATTCGCAACAGCTTTCAACCAATTTCAGCATGTCCCCGGCAAAAACACATGTTGATTAGCCGGCAATAGCCGAACTCCTTTGTTCTCATTGATGGCATGACCAACACCATGGCAAATGTCGGACATCTGCCATGCAAACACCATGAAGCCACGGCCATGGCCCCTGCCCGCAGTGTGGCTGACTTGGTCCAAGACCATTGCCCATTGTCCAGGAAAATTAGCCACCAGCCCATTCTGGTGGATACCGCAAGCTCTCTATTTGTATTTGTGGTTACTGAGCCTCTTCCGAATCAAAAAAATTATTCGCTCAAGGCGATGCGATGCTGCAAAATTTGCTATGGATGATATGATTCCCGACAAACTCCACACTGGGTACTGACAAATTAGGAATATACAGACCGTGAATCAAGATATCAAGCCTCTGACATTGGGCTCTCGACAGAAAATCCCTGTGACTTGCCATCAACTGGCTCTACGCGTCAAGAGAAGTAGCCGAGGGCCCACCAGACTGGTGTTTCTTCTCGTCATGGTTAGCAGTCCTCATGTCCGGTTAAAGCAAGTCCACAGGGCTGGGAACAATAGAGGAGCACATCTTCACCGCAGTACGTATACATCCAAGAGACTCAGTACTCTCTCAAATGCGATGGCCAGATGCGAGAAGGGACGTCGGAGGCAACATTGGCACGGCCAAGGTGGACAATACCACTATGTGGAGGTACTCCCTCGCACTGGACACTGGCGTGGGTCGACTATGCCGCCTACGAGATAGGGATTTTCTACAGCATCCGGAGCTTGGATCAACTAGCTGGGGGGAGCCCGTACGTGTATGAGAGCATATTGGCACGCCCAAAATTGCATGGAATTCGGACGTGTGGAGTCGTCGGATTGTATCACCTTCCCAGCTTGAGTGTCAGCTTGATGGTTAGGCATGTGGACTGTTTGTTGGGATGGGCCTTGGATGGGCCTCAAGGTGAGGGCGGACGGTAACGGCGCATCGGACTGGGCGGCTGTCGCAGGTTCCCGGAAAGGTCTCATGCAGCAACTCATGCTTGAGTCAATATCTTCGCTCCCGTACGTGTGTCTTTACGGCTCTTTGCAAGCTCTTTGCGAAAGTAATGACCCTTCGATCAATTTCTATAAATAAGAGCAGCATTGATCCGCAAGATTGCCGGGCTCGTTCCCGCCGCATTTCTCAGCCGATTTGCTTGATTCTAGGTGCATTCGAAAGCAGCTAATCGGGGCTTTTAGACCTTACCCAATTCGCTGGGGTTACCATCAAATTTGAGGATCTCGATGTTCCCGGCGTCTCTCGCAAACCACATCTACGAATGGCCCGTTCTCGATCAATTTCGGGCCGATTTACTCGGAACCGAGTGGTTCGGGAAAGCAGAATCCCGACGATGATGCCTATGAAATAAAAATGTGTTGCACACGGAACAGGCAGCTTCAAGAGTGAATTTACTCTCGGGTATCTGAGTTTTATTGATGACGGAGCATGTCAGGTTGCCTTCACATTTTTTATGTGGGGAAACTGTGCCGCGATAGTAGCTTTCTAACGAGCCTATAACCGCCTAAATCAGATCTGATTTGGCCGAGTAGCATGCCAGTGAATTCTTAGTTCAAACCACCCATGATGAATTTTGACGCACCTATAACCGTCGTTTTACCTGGTATGTGAGGTATAATCTACAAGATCTGCTTCGCGCCTTTCGAACTCAGCCAGAACTACGCAAATTGGTGCAGAATTGAGTGAGACAGGCCTGGATATCCGATATGTTCAACTTGTTCTTTCTTATTCTATTTTTAGGTAGTGTCATTACTTTTGCAAATAGCTGTAATACCTGGATTCGACATCTTCATTGTCGTCAGAGTCATCCCCCGTATTCCCAAATTGAAGGCAGTCGCAGTAAACATCGAAGAAGAGCCTGTTCTTCCGAGCAACGTGGCCGAGGATGCGAACATGAGGGAAGAGGAAGAGCCTGAGACTGCATCAGCTGCGCTGGCGATTGATGACGGAAGTGCTTCTAAGTGCGTCTAGACGGAAACAACTCCGTTTGGTTGATTCTGATCAAAGCTATCGTACCTAGGACTCCTCTTGACCATTCCGGCGATGCCGCACCAACGGCTTCAGTGTTTCTGAAAGATATTGTTCCTAAGAATCCGGGCAAGAGCAAGCAAGAGGATGTTTCACCCAACGGAGCCTCCAGCTCCGATGACTCATGAGGACGCGGATACCGATAGTAAAAAGTGTTCACGGAAAAAAGCAGAAAACTGGAATCCACACTCAAAGCGTGCATTGACTATCTCACAATTTTCCAAGTTCAAAATTTAACTGCCGCCCCCCCCACACAGCCACTGCCGCCCGGCGGCACCAAGGGCGGCAGGGGGCGGCACTTTACTTTGCCCCCCGTCTTCCCCATAACCGGTAGCTTCCCTCTCCGATCCACCCCACGGGAAAAAGATGTGCAAAAACCAAAACCAGTACGGCAGTCATACCGCGAGTCTCGGTATAGAACAGATCACCAACCGACTCCTCATCATGCTGTACCTCACCGGCCTTTCGGGTCTCAAGAAGAAAGATGTTGAGGATTCAGACAAACAAGACCTGTCCACCTCCATTTTCCGAAAGCTGAAGCACTCCCGTGGAATCTCTGCCTGTGATTTCTGCAGTGCAGACCTGCAGTCTCGAGAGAAAAACATTGGGCAAGCATATCATATATATCTCCGACAATTATTTTCCTCGCAGATGAGGGACACTCAGCTTCCACACCTCTGCCTTGTGAAATTAGCAGATCCGACACATCCTCTACGATCTGATGCAGTGGTCGCCCGATGGGCACTCATCTTCCTTGCATTTGCAATGTGCCCATTGGCGTGCAGCATCCTGACAGTACACCAAGCACTACAGTGTCTTGGAGATGTTCTCGTGCGACAGGGCATGGACAATGATGCACTGAGCATTTTAACAGTTGCACTGGATGGGTCCACGTGGATGGATGTCCATCAGAGTAGAGCTGAATGCATGCGGACACTGGGTGATTTACACTTCCACACGGGGAACTTTACAAAGCATCCACCCTTTGGACAGAGGCCAGACCACTGTTTGAGTAGTTCTTACAAGCGAAGGCAGTTGCGGAAATCAATAATAGGCTTGTAAAACTGGAGGAACAGCTTTCCAAATTCGATGTGCCCACTGCACCTTCACAGCAGCTGTCAATTGCCTTGGAGTCTGAACCAGTGCATACTGAAGAGGATAAGTCTAATTAAACAAGGTTAGTGGAGGAGGGATTGATGTACTAGCTGCTGGGTATAAAAACAATTCAGCCCTCATATTTTCATAGTCTTTCCATCTTCTTCCCTATGTTCAGTATAACCCGGTTTGCTACATCCCTGTATACCTTACCCAATGTATTTACTGATGTGCAAGTCTGTGGTTTCAATCCTTCATTCGATTTTTGTCCATTTTGAGCCCATTCTCTCAAGTGATTGTCTACCTACAAGGCAAACAGATTGGGATATCAGAATGCTTCTGCACAAATAATGATAGAGATTACTGTACAGTTCATCTGTGGGAATATGTAGGCTTCACAACAGGATTCCCAAAAACAGGTCTCGCAACACGTTAAATCAAAAGTGCGGAACTGTCCAACCCGCCGATCGTTGGTGCAACTGCTTGTTGTCAGTCATTATGATTAGTGTCTCAGTGAACAGTCCAATCTAGCTGTCTTGCTGGCAGAATAAATCAACATCGCAAGGTTGATATTGCTGCCTCAAAACCACAACAATATATTTAAATACGGGAAGATAGATGTAGTATGGGCTAATACATGAGACAGAGCATGTACTGAAACCTACCATAGGATCAACAGGTCACAGAACACAAATATCTCGTTTTTCCCCCCTCACACCTCATGGCCTTGAGCACCAATCTTTACCCCATTCACTCGAATGTCCTCATCCTTATCCCCTGGAGCCTCATCAATGGATGGCTGCTGGGAAGATAAAGGGAACACAGATAGCTTGGAACACTGTTCCAAACTGGCTTCATGCTGTTGTGCCAACTTAGCAAGCCTAAGATTGATTTCAGAAACCCTCTTTGCCTGTGAAGACTGTTCAAACAGAGGTCTAGCCTCCGTCCAAAAGGTAAATGCCTTAGCAATGTGTCCATGTTGGAAGTGCACATCCCCAATTGTTTGCATACATTCTGCCCGACTCTGATGCACATCCATCCATGTGAACCCCTCCAAGGCAACTGTCAAGATGCTCAGTGCCTCATCATTCATTCCCTGCTGTGCAAGGACATCTCCCAGGCACCGCAGTGCCTGGTGCACAAGCAGCATGCCTCCTCGTGATCGATACATAGTAAATGCAAGGAAGATGACAGCCCAAACTGCAATCTCTGAGGTGGCATGGATAGGCCGGTTGGAATCTGCTAGCCTCACGAGGCAGTAGCCTGCAATCTGGATGTCGCTCGCATACACTTTATTGAAGGTAAAAATGTACTGATCACGTGCCCCTCTTATGTCTCCCTTGCGGAGATTTAGGTCAGCGGTGTATACCTCACATACCAAATTTCCAGAAGGAAATTGTACGCGTCGGAATGTATCTATGGCAACCTGGAGGTTGCCTGAAATAATATCTGTGCAGCCCCCTGTCGCAAGATCTAAGGCCACAATGTTGACAAGAGCCAAGCATAATAGAAGGGAGAGAGAACGGGGGAGGTGTGGGACAGGATGACATCCTGAATTTTTTTGCACTCGCATAGTCTGTCCTGAGCTGGTAAATCTCCGCCTCCACGTTCATCAAAGTGAACTCAGGTACTCCACCCTGAATACCAGCTCGAAGAATCAGTGCTTTCCATTCCTTTGTGATATCCAGGCCATGTTTGAAGTCTCCAAATGCAAGATAGCAACGAGCCTGGCATTGAAAACTAGTTAGCTCTCCGCCAATATCCCCTGCAGCAACTGAAATTCGGTGTGCTTGATGGCTGAGCTGTAGACCCTCTGACCATGTTCCACGAATGCATTCTATTAATGCCAGCCCATTTAGTCCTCGAACTTGGAGCATGTGAGAATTGCATTGTGATGCCGAGGCCAGTGCACGGTGATAGAGATTTTGTGCCTTCTTGTGATCACGGAGTTTTTCTGCATAATATTGGGCAGCTAAGACGTAGAGTCGAGCTAGAAACATATGAATTGTGATTTGTCTACGGGTAACTGGACTCACCTTCACTCTCAATGTCGTTGACCAGGCGCAGATGTTCAATAGCTTCATCCATGTATTTGTCTGGATTTGGGATATCGTGGAACCAACCGGCTCGGAATGTTTCAACAATAAACTGTCCATGAACCCTGTTGTCATTGATCTGAGGGAGCATCTCTTGTAGGCGTTGCATGAGCGGGGTAAGACCCCGGCTCATCGCCAAATTGAGCTCGTTGAGGGACAGAATGGCCTGTATGGTGGCCCCAATATCTGTATGATCATAGTCCAACCCATCCACCAATAGATTATGAATGTTCCCAAGATTTGAAACAAGATGTTGAGTCAAACCACCCACACCCGAGGAGGAGTGCATAAATTTCTTCCAGAGTTGGAGAAGATCGTTGAGGTGTTTCCGCAACGGACACACCAGTGTGGTGAGGGTGGTCTCGTCCTCTGAATGTAATCCCGAATCGGAGCCAACACTTTCGATCTTCCTGCATGATCAACATAAGCCAGTGAGGTGCGGACCAATGTGGCTTTGCATTTCAAAATCTGAGGGATTGGTAATCTGCTTTGTACCAAGTCGGTGTCAGAAATGCCATCTGGCAGCAGTGACATCAGACTCAGCAGATCTACTGCATCAGGTAGAGAAGCAAGACGAGAACTAGAAAGAGATAGCTTGATTGAAATCTCCAAGTTGGATTGTTTGTCATAACCTGCAGAGAGAAGAGCAGTGTGCTCGAGCTTCCAACGCTCCAGGGTGGGCTGACAGCCCTCGGATGCTGCAACATTGGCAACTAGCTGAACGGCAAGAGGGATATTGTCTGTGATCTCTAGGAGCTGGTCAACTTCCGAAACATCATGAATCTCATCAGCAATTTCAATGAATGTCTGGTGTGCGGCAGCTGTAGACAGCGGCCTCAAGGGAGGCAGGAATGGACGAGTCCATTGAACTTTGCTTGGCCTCTCAGCCCCACGCATTGTAATCTAACCAGCCCGAAATTTAGACCAAGGGACAAAATGTAAAAAAACTGGCCTACGTACAAGAAGGCCAACATGCGGGATATCAGCCAATAGAGCAAGGAGCTCCTCGACCTTTGGCCGACCATCCACTGGCTCCCAGGGTGTTTCAAAATTATCCAACATCAGCAGGCAGGGGGGCTGGCTTGTTAAATGGTGAAGAATGTGTCTTGCTGTTCCCCGGGTGATGTGAAGGCCAAGTTGGGCTGCAATGGTTGCCACGAGAACATCATTTGTCTGGGCCGATTCACAGGGGATGAAGTGACGAGTGGGATATTTATCAACCACTTGTGCGCTATGTAGAGCTGCCACTGCTAGGCTTGTCTTTCCCATCCCACCTGGCCCTAATATTGCAACCCGGGCCGGCTCTGCAAACAGGGTGTTAACAATATCTTGCAGTTCAGACTCCCGCCCATGAAATATTTGGGGAGATGCGGGCAGTAAGGAAAATGAGCCGGAGCTGGAAGCAGAGGAGGGTCAGTGTGCCTTTTCTTTCCAACACAAAACAAAATTAATCACCTGCTATTGAATGAACTTCGTCCTATCTGTGACACCTTCTAAAATCACTGGCAGAAAATAATGGAATACACTCACAGAGGAAACAGTGTCAACCGAGTCGCTCTGGGTTGAAATCAGTTCCAGGAGTTGTTGATGCCGCTCCTCAGTGTCGACCTTGAATTCAACCAGAGCAGAAGCATGTCCAACTCCTTGTCTGATCTGTCAAAGCCGAGGTTTGATTAGCTGCTGTTGGCGAACAAGACTGAGTGACCAACTGTAAATTCCTCCAATGCCGTCTTTAACTCGGTCTCACAGGTATCCAACTGTGTGACCAGTTCACTTTGCTTGAACAGTCGCTTGATTGTTCCCAGCTCTTGTTGCATTCTCAAACAGGAATCAATTTTTTGGAGTGTTCTGTCCTCAGACAAAGGAATCAATCTAGAGCAATGGTGGGGTAGTGCACATTGGACTTACAATGCATACTGAACTATTGTCGTAAGCATCTTCGGAGATTGAATATCCTCCGAGTGTACAGATAGATTCATCAGTACACAGAGAAAATGATGAGTGTCCTCGACGATGCGGAGGCATCGCTCCTTCTGAACTTGGTGTTCTATAACCCGACTTCAGCCCCAAAGCATATTCATGTCTCTCAAATGCCATACCTGCATCATCGGAATTATTGTCAACGTGAGTGTGCTGATTCTGTCCAGGAAGGGTATCTGAGTAAGCCCGGCAACCTGCTGGAGTCCATTTGCCGCGACCACGGTATATTCCAGGAGTTTATCAAGTGCAGCGGAAGAGCTGGGGGGCATTGTAATGCGTGATGTTGACTTGATGTCCGTCCGCACTTCTGGGTTATATATACAGCAAGGATTGTTGGAAAGATGATCCGGAGTTGGACATGGAGCATGGAAGGAGCGACAGCGCCGGATCAGACAAGCTGTAAGTGGGTGAAGCACATGGCACATTCCCACTCCATGTGCGAGAACATCCACACCGGGCGCTCGGTGAAACACTGATACTGATTCATGTTTGCAACCTCGCAAGTACGTGGCCTAATCAAGTGGTAGTAGTGATGCAGAAAGAAATTCATTTAAAAAGACCTCGGGTCAATCGTAAAAAATGGTGACGATGGTGCGTCTCATGCCACCTGTGACGCCTAATCGAAGTAGGACGTCAGTGTTCGAACACTTCCTTTCAATGATGAACATATAGACCGCTGATAGGCACAGCCGGACGTTGAACAAGCCCGGCGGTAGTTTGGACAGCTTCTTTCGGTATCAAGCCATGGATCAAGCTACGACTTGATTCCGATTGGATGAGAAGCCAAGTTGGCATTTTGCGCGAGAGCGGCAGGTTCTGCCGAATCGAAGTAAATATAATTTTGACAAAATCATTCCAGACACGTTGAAACGTCCCGCGGAAGTTCTGAAGCTGCAGACGAACAGACAGAGAGCCGCCATTTTATTTGGAGGAGGGAGAAGTCGGCGCATCGGTCTTGGGTTGCTTCAAACATCGGTCATTTCCACGCCCCGACGTATCGGTCTTATAGTCTAGTGCCAAAGTGAGCATGCGCACGTTTGAATGACAAGTACCACAGAATCGTGCTTGTGTCATATGTACCTTTCACTCACTCAGGGTGCATCTTTCGCGTTCCGCGGGCCTAGGATGCCGCGTAAGTATCCCTTGGGATCATTCATGTTCGCCGTCTCACGCCTGCTCAGTCCGAGTCAGCTTCGAATCAGAATTAGATATTCGAAAGATGAGTTGCCACACCAAGTTTGAATCCGTACACCGTTTGGCACATTGTGCCTGGAATGGAATGGCTACAATCCATCTGCCACGACAGCGATGAGCTATTACCGACATACCTGGGTGCGTACTTTTGATTAGCAGGACTCCGAGCCGATGAGGCTCTCACTAAGTGTCAAATTATAACTCGGTTCGATTCGGACAGATGGACGGTGAGTAGATTTATACCGGGAGTCGGCGAATGGCTCTGGAATCGTTCTCGCATGGATTTAATTAGAATGCGAGACAGAAGGCAAGTCGACTTCCACCGCGAATCACAGACAGAAACGCGGTAGGTATCTGCTATAAGATCAAAAGAATAAGATCAGACTGAAGAAAGATAATACCGTGCGGTTCCATTACACTGAAAAGGTTGACTGATGAACCAGGAAGTTTGCTGAATTGAAATATTGGAATGGAAGACGGGGAAATTGGATCGGCGCGCTGTTTAAATCGTCGACGTTGAGTAATTTCTCGAGTCGTGGTTTTGGCGTCGGGGATGGGCGCGCAAAGGATACCTGTGAGCGTGAGTCTATGCTGACAATAAAATGCGATGGAGAGGGCAGAGAGAAATGTTTGTTTGGTGTCTTTCGGGGATCTGAATATACGAAACTGGTGAACAGTCAAAGATCGAAGAAACCTCAGACACATAGCGCGGAACACAGCCTGGGCCTATCGCTCACGGATAGCATTCCGACGCGAATGATTTGTTGCAACACTCCGCTGCTTGGTGTAGGCCTCAGAAACGAAAGACCAAGGTCGCGGATTCAGAATCGATCTGCTGTAAAATTCAGGAGAGCTCTCAGATAGCCACGCCCGTATTCGTGAATTGCGGCGGTATTTCCAAGAGAAAATCGTCAGAAAAATGTACAGCAAGGGTTGTGCAAGGCGGGATCCGTAAATGAGAGGCGGGAAAAAAGCATGGCCGTTTACGAAGTACAGTCTTTCGGGTAGATCACCAGAGTGAGCCTCAGAGCCATCGAAGAGACCCGAAATGTTGTTTTGGATTCCTGCTGATGAACGCTCGACGGTCGCTCGAGCCTATGAAGCCGTGCTTTTTAATTGGCCGCCTCTGGTGAGAGCAAGGTAGCTATGGCCTTGCAGGAAACTGAGGAAGATGGCGGTGGATAGTGTGGCGGGAAATAGGCCGCAGGCCTAGTTGACTTGGGTAATTTACAGAGGGTCGCGGCAGCGACCTATTTGACCTGATTTACTGGTGTAAATCAGGGTGAAATAGAGTAAATTTCCCACGGGGTCCGGGGCAGAGCCCCGGGCGAAAAATAGCTATTTTACTGGGTCAAATAGCCCGAAAACACTAATTTACCGGTCAAATAGCTATGCCCAGCTGCCCCATTCGTCTGCCTTTGGAGCTACGCTGTCCGCTGCCGCCTTTGAACTCGTCCCGCCGTTACCATTAGTTGGCCGGTGGTGTCGAGCGTCGACGGGAGTTGAGTCTTTGGCGGCTGTGATGCTGTCGGCGAGGACATGAAGATACTTCTCGATGTCGAATTCGGCCGCGAGGTCGAACCGGCTCGTTGAACTACCACAGAGGTCGGGGAGGGGATCATTGAGCCAGTCTAAACCGTCATTGGCAGGGTCGTGTGGCGTGAGCGGCGTTCCTTCAGAATCTTCGGCATATTTTCGACCCGAATTCGGCCTCCCGTGTATGGTCTCTCGAATGTCGCGCCAGTTCACGGTGACTGGTTTACTCCGGACCTCCTACCAAAATCAGTGAAACCCAGCTCGGAAATGATGTGCTATACCTTTTCTGCACCCATTCGATTAAAGCCCCGTAGCGAGATGGTTTGAGACAGTCGAAACATCTTGTCGGTTTCGAAGAGCTGTATTGATCCACGTAGTCGTCGAGACACTCCTCTCGTCAGGCATAGAGACTGGGTTGGCCGAAAAAATCTTTACTGCAAGGGCCTGCAAAAAAAGAATAAGACCTCACAAAGTGACACAGGGCGTATTGCCAAATTGGGTGGTGCTCGTCCTGTAGCTACTACTGTCTTCAGTTTCAGAGCTCTAGCTCCTCTCTGCTCCTCTACAGAGTGCTTGGCTGGGGCACAAATGGTAGCTGGGCTTATGGGAGCTAATTTACCCTATTTTACCCTACTTTACCGTCTATTTTTCAGCCATCCAGCTGGCCGGTTAATTAGCCGCTAATTTACCGGGTTAATTTGCACATGTGAATTTCACAGGGCTATTTCCCGCCACACTAGCGGTGGACGTGAGGGAGAAGCCAGCCCGATTCGGACATGCCCGGATGCTGTGCTCTGTTCCGGCTTGCTCCGAGCGCCGATCACTCTCTTCGCGAATCGCGACCCTCTGCTCGTCCTCGTTCCAAACGCTTCGTAAACTCAAATGCGAATGTCTAGCCGTAGTTACCTAGAAGGCAACTCGAAACTCACGTGGTGCAACCGGCCAAGATGATACACACCACCGCCCAGTCCTAGTCGCACCTCTGCTGACCGTCGGACGCGTCTACTTGATTCTCTTCCGCTGAAGTTCTACGGCTCTCTTTGAGGAAGCTGACGCTCGAAAACACGCTGCCGGCTCTGCCTTGGGTCTCCGGTCCGCGTAGCTTCGCTGGTGCGCGTTCATCGATCTTTCCCTCGCGGCCCCCGTACCTCGTTGCTGTGCTCGCGATCTCGCGGCATAAGTCCCATGGAATTTGCAGACTCCAAACGCGCGCGCGCCGGTCCCTGAGCACGATTGCGATACGCCACATCGTGCGACTCAGACTCGCTTGCAATGCCTTGCCCAGGAGACGTTCTTAGCGCCACCGCAAGTATGTACAACGATCCCTCACTCGAAATCTCGAACTCACCCCACGCGTGCAGAGGCAGCAACACATTTGGAAAGCCGAGGACGGAGCTCGCGGAGGCGGGATGGAGGTGGCCTCCTCTGCAGCCTGGCTTCCTCTTTGTGGTGGAGGCGAGTATTGGGCGCGGATGGATGATCTCCGCCTCCTACTAAACGCGGCTTCCCTCCGAGGCGCGCGCCTGCGCACTGATCGTGGCCTGAGCGCGACAGACGCGTACACGTCGTCCACACTTCCGCGGCGCCCACCTCCCCAGCCATAGAAGACCGTTCGGGCGTCATCTATAGCACATAGGCGTAGGCGCCGATCGCAGGTACGCATACCGTCCTCCCTCTGCACTGGATCTAAATGTCATGCGGCCATCCCGCCACAGATACGATGATTATTTTATCGTGAATTCCTCGCGTTAGGGATCGCACTCGCGGGCCGCGCTTCATTCCTGCGCGCGGATTCCCGATCCGCAGACTCCATACGTCCGCCTACCTCTGTGCGCGATGTCTGGTGCCCCGACTCCAGCCTTGATCGAGAGGTCGAGGAGCACAAGCGCATGGCACACCCGATCTTCCATCCCAGCAGCGCGATCGCTCACTCGCTCCCACCGTGCTCTTCCACCTGGTGGAATGGCGGCCGGAGTGCTTGCGGATCCATCCCGACGGCGCGGTCGCTCGCTCGCTCCTACGGCGCTCTTCCATCTCATGGGATGGGGGCGGGACGGTGCGTGGGATGGCGACCCACACCTCCATCCGCATTTCGGGTTGCACCCTGGACTCGCTCAACACGTAGCTTCGCTTCCACGTCCGATGTACGCACGCGAGTCCTCCTCTTGAACCTGCTACACCGTGCGACCACGCTGCCGCTGCACTTGTGGTGCGCGACACAGGCTGCGTGCACGCCCGGGCATCTGCGAGCTCGCGCGAGTCCGGCGCCGCCGTCTATTCCGCCCTGGGTCCCATCGCGCACATCGAGGGCTGGCAAAAAAGCAATATTTTCACGCGCGGAGGCAGTAAGGACGGCGGGTGGAGGTGCGGCGTCGCGGTGGAGGCGAAGACATGCGCTGCGCGCGGTGGGATCCGGACTCTGCGGGGGGGTGCGCCTCTCTCGTGTTGTCTCGTTTGGGCGCTGGGCGGGTGTGGCACACATCCGGAGCGCATAATATGTGCACTCTCCTCGCGCGCTCTTCCCATACCCGCCTGTCGCACCTCCCATCTCCTCTCGCTTCTCGCTGATCGCCGCATCGCCGCGTCGCAGGGAGGCTGGGAGTACTAGAGTAGTACGCTCTCGCCCTGATCGTGCACTACGCGTGCGGGGTGTCCCCTCTGCGAATGCCCACCGGCCATCTTCTTCACACCATGCTCCACTGCGCCATACCCATCTTCCGTATTTGTCGCGGTGCACGGCCGGCGACGAGAACGTCCCTGTCTCCGCGCCCCGACGCCTCGATGCCACTCGCCTCCGGGCTCCAGCTAGATACATTGCCGACCTGAGGCGATCCCCGACGGTCGTCGCATCGTTCCCTCTACGCTCTTCCAGCTCCTCTATCCCGGGATCTCCACCTGTGCGCCTCGCTCCCGTGCGGATTTCTCAGACGCGTATAGGTACATTGGGGGGTCTGCGTCCGCGGCTGCGTGCGCGCACGTCGGCGTCGCCACGTTGACAGGACTCCTAGCTCAAGCCTTTTAGCCTCGTGCTCCGCGGCCGCGGCGCAAAGCTCCTCTCGGATTCCACGTACTCGAATCCCGCCACCGCTGCCGTATGGGACATGATACCGATCCTTTGCGCGCCCCGGGGAATCGACGACCTCGTGTGGTCCTCCAGGCTCGCCCATCCCGTCGTCGTACGTTTGTTTTGGTGTGGGGCTCGCAGCACGGTCGACGGTCGGCGGGGGCGGTATGGGCTACCTGCGGCTTCGCGGCAGCGGGCGGGGAGTGCGTGATGTGCGATGGGACGTGCTACACGCGCCCCATCCGCATGTATGTGCGCTCGCCGTGCGATCGGCGTGGACCTGGCTGCTGCCCCTCCTCTCTCCTCGTCACAATGACCGCATTTGGCAACATTTGCTCTCGATCTGATCTGTTTCGCCACAAACATGAATGAGTTCCGGTTCCCTTCCCATGTACCCCACTCACCAACGCTCGCCGTCCATCCCTGAGTTTCACGCCCTCCCCACCGCTCCCATCCGCTCCGCTCCTCCTTTTATTTTCGGAAATCGAGTGGGCGTCAATTTGGGCGTCTAACATTGCGACGTACTCCACGATCGACCGAGCCGCGGACGACGGAGCGCAGGTGGTTGTGCACGTGGGGCGATTGCAGGGCTGCACCACTGCCGAAATTCGAGTTGCTCGCGCCGCATTCGCGGTGTATGCATGCTCTGCCACCTCCCCCGCCAGCGGAACGCGACTCACGGTCCCGAGCCCGTCCAGAGAGCTCGCTCCTGCACACGCGTCGACACCCCTCCCTGTCCCTTCCGGCGCGCCGAGTTCTACGATTCCCAAGGCCTGCGTCGCCATACCGTCGGGACGATTGACCTGGCTACTCGCGCGGCTGCTCGGTCAGGACGGCTATCTGTGCGGTGTCGTCAGGCCACTGCTTGCAATTCCGGACGATTCGTGAAAGCTTTCAGTCTTTTCTGTACCCCTGCGTCCTTGCTTATCTACGATATTCGAATGACCCACCTCCCTTCCCCTTCCCCCTCCATCCCTCATTTTCCGTCGTCTGTTTTGTAGCACATCTCTTCTTCGTCACCGAGTATTGCACATCGACATCTTTAATCTTCGATATATACTCCTCTTTTTACCCCGCCTTCACATCCTCTGAGTACCAGTTCATCCCCCTCCATTCTGTTACAGTCTGGTCTGAATTTCGGCCGATGTCCAACACAGCCACACTTTCTGCCTCTTTTGCCACTCGACTTGCGGGTGCTGCGCACCGTTCGAAATGAATATTTCTCGAAAGTTGAACGCGCAGAATATCCAGCTCCTCATCGCGGCCGGGATGGTCGTCACAACATCAAAAAGAACCGCGCGAGCTTGATGGAAGCAAAGTCTAGCGGGAGTTTTTGGAGGGCTGTCAAACGTCTCTGTGATCCAGCGCCCACCGCGATCTCCGTAACGGTTCAAGGGGCCTCCGATCTCGTTATCACACTCACGCATCAACACACGTGACCCAATTGATGGCGACCCTCGGGCAAGTGCAAGGAGGGCAAATAAATCCATTTGAGAGTGTCTATGGGCATTTTGGACATGTATGAGGGTAGTTGGAGGATATAAAAAAAGATTCCTGAGGAGTTTGAAGCATCACCCGATTTACATCCCAATTTGGCAGGAAGGCCTCTTTCACTCACACCGGAGGCAAAAACCGAGGCATATGGAAACCATATGCGTTAAACGCATATGGTTTGCATATTGCCGGATCGTGGGACAAAGGTGTGTGACACTTGTGTTGCACCTTTGTTTTTGGGGCGACATAAAGAAAAAACAAAGGTGCAACAAAGGTGTCGCACACCTTTGTCCCACAATCCGGCAATATGCGAACCATATGCATTTAACGCATATGGTTTTCATATGCCTCGGTTTTTGCCCCAGTGTCAGTGGAGCATGTTCTGGGAGTTGTAACTTTTACATCATAAAAGGAGGTCATCTAGAGTGTGTAAAACTGTACTTCAAGGTTTGCATTGGCCGATAGTAGTGCTGTCCAAAAATATAATACGAAATAATATATTATTGATATATCAGTATTAATACGGATACGATACGGAGAGGAGATGGATTCAAGGCAATAATATCCAGTGATATGATACGATATGATACGAATATAATATAATATGGAAGGCCCGTATTATCCTTATTATTTGATATCATGGCAAGTTCCGAACAGCTGATGTTATCAGAGCCGTGAGTAAAATATGGTTTCGGACTGGGCAGAACTAGGCATCCACGACCTGTCAAGTGTCAAACATTTTTCCTTCTCCCGCGATGACAAGGGCTACTGAGCTTCTCAGTCAACTCAAGGCCGCCGGAATTGCGGCTGGACGATGCGACGGCCTGTTGGCGAAAACTCTGACACCCAAATATACCGACGACGACCCACCAGTCGCAGTACTCCCATCGGACGCGAAGGACGGGAATTACGCTGCATTCTCGAACCAGTGGGAGCGTGTATTTCAGCTGAAGAGCAGCACAGACCTGCCCGAATCCAAATATCCCTTGTGTGTCGCGGCAAGCACGGACTAATTTTGGCGCATGCATGGGCCACGCATTACCTCACTCTTGATTCCGTGACGGCTAGCGACGTCGAGATGATGCTTCCTCGGGTCGAAGCCTTGCTCCGTCTCATTCCCGCTGCGTACGTACCTAGCCAGTCTCTTGATCTTGTTGATTAAATCATCATGCGCAGAATCAAGGCATATGAAGAGAAAGCTCGGAATCCACTCCGTATGTGCATTATTCAATGTCTACACACCATAATCATCCCGCTCAGCATTTTCTGTCCGGCCCGCGTCACAGTCGTGGGTAAAGTTCCAGGAAGCTGAGCGCCGAGTATTGCAGGGTTTGCCCCCGATGTGTATTGTAACCAAGGAACGACTCAAGTCTGGCCTCGGCGAAGGGCTTAACTGGACGGAAGTGCTGAACATTCACGAATATTAATGATATATCAATAATATATCATGATACGTATTAATAAATACGGAGATAATATATACAGATACGATACGGAGCCTGGATGTGTGATATGATATCTATATAATATGATATGCCAAAATCATATTCATATCGTATTATGGACAGCACTAGCCGATAGAGTGGTAAATGCTCTCGAATGAGTGTTTGATGGGGGCCAAATATTTGGCGGGGGGATCTCACGTGTTGATCACAGTGGATCCGATAACGAGATCAGCCGCTTGTAACGGCCCATGATTTACGGGAAGTGTTCGAGAAGAGGTTGAATCCATCAGAAACTCTGCCACAATCGTTTGATGGTGCACAGCACAAAATGAACAAGCTTCTGGCAGCGCTGATCCCCAACTTCTCCTCCGCCAAATTCACCGAAGAAAAACTTGGAGTGGTTGAAGGATCATCTGCGCAAAACTTCCATAGATAGTACGTCTGGAGAAGACGGCATTGCATACGCGGATATTATCGGGATCCCTAACGATGAGTAGTCTCTCGCAGCCAGACTTCAATATGCCCTGATCTCGTACCTCGATATATTGAAGTCTGTTATTAAGCGCGGGGCTCCGATCAGGGTAAAAGCTTGTTACATAATCTGCACAGCCACATGTACAATTTCCGATGTTTTGTGCCTATAGCAACAATATTGTAACTCAATTTTTTGCGTAGATACATTCATTAAGGTGCTCTGAATGTCCCTATGTGGGCAAAATAAAATTAATATGCTGCGGAACGGGGTAGTAAAAGTGCTCCAAGATCCCACATGACTGCGCGCTCTGTTGAAGCACCGAGCCCCGAACAGCGCCATAAAATGCTGAATAAATTTCAGAAGGTTCTGAATAGTAATTAAGTCATTTATATAGTTGAAATGGGAAGACAATATTCATAGCGGTTTCGTGGTTGGAGGGTCAAGGGCGCGGTGGCTGTGTACCTTATGTAACAAGCACTTACCCTGATCGGACCCCGCCACTTAACAACAGACTAAACGACGAGCTGGCATTCTTATTCAACGAATGCATTCGTAACAATGATGGTCCAACCGTGGCATCAAACACAGGTAGTTATCGGATCATTGCACTGGAAAGTTGTATCCTAAAACTTCTGACGTTACTGATCCCCAAGCGAATCACCGGCTGGGCGAACTCACGGGGCCTTATTCCAGACTACCAGAATGGCTTCAGAGAAGGGTACAGAACAAACAATAACCCTTTCATCTTACGCTGTGTGAAGGAATGGGCACATGCTAATGGTTTAACTCTCTATGTTGCTGCTGTGGACAGAACCAACGCCTTTCTGTCACAGATCCCCCTACACTTTGGTTGAAGCTCATGCGCATGGGAATGGGAGGCCCAATTTTTTGACTGGCTGCGTATGCTGCACCGAAGAATGGAATATTATGATCTGCAGTCGCCGGAGTTCAAGGCTTTCATTGGACTTCTCACAGGCGATCCAGCATTGGAATCCCATCTTGTGGAATTTATTTATGGCTGACCTCGCCATGTCCCAAGACCTTGAAGACCCCATTATTTCCGCGGTTAGGGTCACAATCATGGCTCAAGCAGACGATATACTTCTTGTCTCGCTCTCGGCTGCTGGTCTGCAACACTAGCTAAACAAACTCGTCGTCTGGTGCTCGAGGAATCTCATTGTCATTAATTTTATCAAGACAATTATCCTTATCTTTGGACCTGTACCCAGACCTCTCCCCGAATTCTGTCTAGGCGCCAACATCCTGAACGTCACAAACCACGAAAAATATATTGGAGTATATTTCCCAAATACTTCCGAACCAACAAGCCCAACATTTTTGAAGACCACTACAAAGAAAAGGCACGAATGGCATGCTACTGTGTTCATCGTATCATGGGACTGGAAGATGCGACTGGCCGATTGACCCCGAAAGAATACAGGCAATTCTATATGGCCCACGTCGACTGTCACTTAATCCACGTGTGCGAGATATCCCCGGATTGTGAAGATGCACATGTCAAAGAGCTCTGCGACATTAAAGTCAGCTTTCTACGGCAAATTCTCAATGTTCACTCCCATTCGATGCTCGTGCCGCTCTTCACCAAGACAGGAATTATGCCCCTTCAAGTCCGGCGCTACTTGGTGCTCTCACTCAACCCTCTTTTCTGTCCTCTTTTCTGTTATATATGATCTGAACCGCCTTCTGCGGCCCACACGGTGATCTCAACTCACATGACCCGAGTCCGAGTGCTCTGTAAACTCTAACCTTGCTGGTGCACAAGGTGGCACATCTGTAGCACTGCCCAGATTCTGATCAACGTGTCGTGGGACAAATGGCACGCTGTGAGGTCTCCGAGCGTGCTATGCATCGCTCGTCACCTCATGGCCCCTGCAAACCATCTGCACGAGTAACGGGACGAGCTCGGATGTACGCGACGGATCTTTCTAAACGGGATTCCACGTTACCGGAAGCAGCTTCTGAGCGAGACCAACGTTCTCCCCACCATCTGCATCGTCTTCCCCGCCATTCGACCTCGCTCCTGTACCATCGTCACCTGGATACGACCGTTCCCCACGACCCGGGACTCTCGACGCCTTCCCAAACCACACAGACTGCGTTCGTTGTTACTTGGCGTCCACCAACACGATACAATCGCTTCCCTGCCATCCACGTTTCCGTTCGCGGACGCTCTCTCGCATCGGGCGGACCTACCGCGTGCCTGATACCGACCCATCGGACGAGGCGGAGGATATCCCGACACAGCCCGTCCCCCACTTCACACGACGCATCAACTAGCTGAGGGGAGACAACCCGTCTCTCCCCCTTCCTGAGCACTCGAGGACCTGCTGACGCTACCACCAGGCCGTGCCTGGAGCTCTAGATGTATTCCAAGGCCGTTTGGCCTTACTGTGCCTCGCGCGCACCCAGAGACGATCGGTCTCCTCAGCAGAAGCAACCCGTTCTCCTGCCATATATGCACCCCGAAATGCCTCATGACGTCCCCTGCCCCCTGGAAACACCTGCATCCCACATGGCACCTCTGGAACGTGGGAAGTCGTTGAGGAGGTATAAAAGGGAGCACATTTAGTAGGAGTAGTCAGTACCTTCCGGCCTGCAGAAGTAGCTTTCGGGGTGTTTTCCCCACTTTCTGTACTGTTCTCAGCTCAATCTAAGGGGTACTCCCAGCCTTCCCCGACCTCGTACCTCTCGTGCACCCTCCTCCCTGCCCACTGCCGGAGGCAGGCCACACATCTTACATTCGCTCGTTCATCGGCGTCTCACCTCTCACACCTCCATCAGCAGGGTCCCTCCTCACCGGACCCGGTGTCACCATCCCAGGCTTCCTCGATTAGGATCACCGTTCTCGCGAGCCTCGCTCTGTAGAAAACAGGCCCGGAGAGAAGCCATCACATAACAATCGCCGTCCATAGCCATCGAGACCAACCGTCTCGCTGTCGACCGAACAATGTCGGTGTCATTGTCTGTGTGACATACATCGCATCTCCAGCGCTGGTTCTAAGGGGAAGAGCGCACGAAGGAAAGCAGACAGGGCAACGCATTTAGGGTTCCAGTACTCTCGTACGGGGAACCAGGTTTAGGCATTCATACCTTCTTTATCGATTTCACTAACAACAGGTCCACCGCGCACGTCTACACCTAGGAGACGAACGGTCTCCACGATCCCCCCGTTCACACACACACACACCCATCACTCATACAAGGCCGATTCGCGCACCGACCTTCCGCTCTATCATTTGACTATACCTTCCCCTCTAGAGGACGAACATAGTCAAATTCGAATCATATATCTTTCGATACCGACACCGCGGTCCTTATCACAACGCTCATCTTCCTCTTTATAAAATCACGCCATTCACACATGCATGGACAACAACTCTGCAAGAATCAGACGTCACCATCGGTTCAGCCAATGAATGGATGACTTGATATCAGTCCGACATCTTGGCTCCTCTCATGCTAAATATTCCACTCGGGCCGTGCACTGCATCTGAAATAGCTGAATTAGATATAAACCCAGGAGCGCGAGCGAACAACAATACTTACACACGCACAATGCCCCCGGGCGCCCTGCCGCAGTTGACAACATTCTCGAGTACACTGTCGTGGCTTAAAATGCACTGCAAGATGTTGCAACACTAACCCAGGCTCCCTTCATGAGCAGAGTCTGTGCACTTGCCTTGACAATTATTCCTATGGTGAAAGTACGAATGAATTTCACTAGTAACATGCCTTTGAGAGCTTCATGTTGTCTTACTTACAGAATTCCAAATTTCAAAGGGAGAGATGCCTTCGAATCGTCGAGGACATTCACCATTTGCTCTGCGTGCTCACGAGCCTGTCAATCCAGTTGGAGGACATTCAATCCCCAAAGATGCTCCACCAGGTATCTCAATATGCTGTGTGAGTGATTGATAGGTTCTTTGTATGTTTGCACCCATTCTTCATCTGGCCACAGGACTCTCCAGAAAATTGATTCATGCTTGAGAGCCCAAGGAGACCTGGGAACAATCAGACAACTGTTCAAGCAAAGCGAGCTCGTCGGACAATTGGCCGCCTGTGAGACCGAGTTAAGAGTGGTGCTAAATATTTTTGTGGTCAGTCACTTTGACTCAATGGTTGTTACGAGTACTTTATGTACTCGTTCTTTTCATCAATCAGGAACCAGAGTTCTGAGTTCACGAAACAAACATCAGTACATTTGGTTCATGTAATGAAATAGTGGCTGTGTTCATTAGATTTTTGAAATCTTTTTAAGAACCCAATCTAATGGATTTAGTACTTAGGTAATCCATAAAGATGGGGCCGGTTTGAATTTGTTGGGTCGATCCTTTTCTTTTCTTTTTCGAAACACATATATAGCTTAGTTGGTGGTGACTCTGGGGCAGGCTTGATGTGTAGACTATATATGTATTTATGGCAGTACAAACCACAGTTTTTGTCACTTTAGGAATGAAATTTTCATACAGCCAAAGTGACCAGTGTCGCATATTCCACATATGTTATATCCGTGTCGGAAAAGGCCGGAAGGACGGAAGACCGAAAGAACGGAAAGGGCCGGAAGTGATACCACAAAGGTCAGCGGGTATACCAACTAAGTTGGCTCAGAGATGGAGAGGACGGAATCAGACCATGGAGCAATGCGGAGGCAAAGCACATTAATTTTCAACTAAAGATACAGTAGAACATAATACATATTTATACTAAGTACGGAGATAAGTCTAATGCGGAAAGAAGTATGTAAAAGACAATGAGTACAGAGAAAGACAATAAGAACAATAAGAGAGAAGCATAGCTGCATAAGTCATATGTTTGATTTGGGGAACGCTCAGAAGACCTTCATTGCGAAAA
Source organism: Mycena olivaceomarginata (assembly GCA_029378375.1). Taxonomy (NCBI): domain Eukaryota; kingdom Fungi; phylum Basidiomycota; class Agaricomycetes; order Agaricales; family Mycenaceae; genus Mycena; species Mycena olivaceomarginata. The sequence continues at coordinate 71,761 of JARKIC010001114.1, read as the reverse complement.
CCCCAAAGGTTATGCGTCAACAGAACTAGCCGGACACAACAGGAAAGTTGGATAGGACGCAACGGCCGTAAAGTAGGCTGTAACCGGAATGGCTGTAAACGACCAGAAAGGATCGGAAAGTGCATGGTCATAACAGTATCCCCCTCTTAGGGTTTCTTGCCCCCAAGGAACAAAGAACAAGAGGAATACGACACCGAAAACGGGATGACGCAACATAACGGAAGAGGTCGTGAGGAACTGTGAAGTTCATCATAAGTCATGTGATCGTGGGATGTTGATAAATAATTTCTTCTCTTCCTCCATCCACCATGTTGCAACAGTCGCAACAATCACAACAATCACGTACCACCTGCAACAGTTGCGAGTCCTCTGTGGACTCTGTTCAAGAACGCGTCGCGCGTCTAATGTCGGAGATCGAGGACCTGTGGCAAGGAATCATCGGGGGGATGTCGCTGGAGGTGGTGGAACGCGCGTGCGCTGAGCCTGACCTCCTGCAGCACCTGCGGGATCTCATCGAGCTTGAGGGCGAGGCGGAAGTGGAGGTTGCCGTTGCAGACGCAAACTTGTGTACCGCACAAGACGACATGGTGGAAGCGACCAATCGTCGCGACCAAATCGTGGAGCTGTGCCAGCGTTTTGAGCGGGGAAATCTCGAGCCCATGGATTACGTTGATGCGGTGGATCTATTGCACCGCACGGTCTCTCCGGATGCAGATGACGTACCGGACGAGAGGCTGGATTCCGGTGACGAGAGTGAGGGTGGAGATGGATCGGAGGAGCCGGAAGCAGCGGCGGAGACCAGAAAGAAGCGGAAAGGGAAGGGGAAGGCAAAAGCGGCGCCGAAGAAGGTGAGGGTGGACCGCGAGGAGGAACACGAGGAGCGGGATGGCTCCTTACGTGGTGCGTATGACACGTTGAAACGGTGCACTAGGGTGCGGCCGTGAAATCTAATGAAATCAACTAGAGAGTGAAGCGAGCTAGTCACTAATCACAATCCAACCAAAATCAAAACAAAACACTGATCCGATCCTAATGCTCGTGTGTATGTGTTTGGGGAAGTAGGGTACGTATCACCTGTCAAGAGGGTGTGCAAAGGTTTTATAAGACTCTGTTTCAATAGCAAACTATGTGGTTTAAGCACGGTTATGCTGGGGTAGCAGGGACTTCACGCCAACAGAATATCAAGACTCAAGTAAACCTTAGACTATTCAAGTCTTCAGTTTCTTTGTGAGCGGCAGAACCTAACACTCCTGGCAACTAGCCAAGAAGCAGAAGGTAGGGCAGACTATCAACAGACAGACGCTACTTCAATATCAACTTTAACTGCATGAATGGCGGCGGTATCAACGAAACGAGGGCAGTTACACAGAAGGTGGGGGCTGGGCTAATCACGCGGACAGTTACACTGAAGGCGGCGGTCTCACTTCTATTAACAAGTCTTAACCTGGAGGCCTAAAGCGCTGCTACAGGGGACAAGTTGAATAGGTTGAACGCGGGCTCTTATATCAATGCAGTGGTAGTCTTTTCGACGTCCTGTATCTTTTAATCTTTTCTGTGCGTCTTCAAATCTGTCTGATATCTTTTCACAAATCTAGAGTCTACTATATTGCCCGGATATCTGGGTGGATAGTTTACTGGCTAATACAGAGTACACAGCTGGCTTTTATACATTTCAGAGAGAAGTAAAGGAGATAGACGGAATGAATAGGAACAATAAAGGGTGGGAGCCCAAGTAGTGAATGGCCAATGGCGTAGAAGACATTCTCAACCATGGGTATTATGACCTGCTACCGGGGCTAGTCCACATGTATTTCTCTAGCACGCCATAAGACGTGCTTAGTTGTCTTGGTTTCCATCTTTCTGACTGAGCAAGTCAGTCTTTTAGTCATTGCTGACTGGTCAAGTCAGTCTTAGTCAAGTTCTATTCAATTTCTCTATCAGTCCCGCACTTCACAAGCTCAGTGGAACTCATAGTAAATATCAAGCAGATTGACAAGATAGCGCGGCGCTACACTGGTGGACCAGTATAGTGACCAGTGCAAATATAGCGCGGCACCATTCTATAGTGCCAATCCTCATCAGTCATATCAGTAAATCCTTGATGCGAGGCCCGCATCTTTCTATCGGTCAGATCTGCCCGAGCAACCACAGTGATGGTTAACTCAGTAACATGTCTTCATCCTAATCTAATCAGTTGGGCTTATACACAAATTGGCGCGGCGCGATATCTCTGCCGGCCCTAATGTGGTTGTACCAATCCTGACTTCGTATATCTTGTTTTAATAGTCATCAGACTATTCAGAGGCCGTTGAGGCGGCAAGTCAATAATTCTGAGTAGTTCCCTGATGTTTCACCTCCAGCGCATAAGATAATGGCTTACCGCCACCATCTATAGCTCAGTGTAGAATATCATAGTCAGGACGTAACAGCCTTTTGGGCTGCCTTGTCAAGTCTACTCAATCCTTCATAGTTGGTTTGTTACACTGACTTTCGGCCATCAATAGTGTAGCCTACCACCCCAGGGAGGGTGTATGCTCATAATCTAATGCCTCACTTCTGCCCGCTAATAGGTTCAAAATGAAATAAAAACTGGTGTTTTCATGCATGTTTTGGTACACGCCCTATCAACGTTATTGAATTCTTCTTTATACTGACATCGTCTTCAGCTTGTGATAGGTGCAAACTTCACCGAATTCTGGGTGTTGTACTGCCAAAGCAAACAGCATGCGACGGCTGCCACAAGGTACACACCAAGTGCAGCTTGCGGCCACAAAGCACGACACGTCTTCCGCAGAAGAAAGGATCCCGTGTCACGGAGGCGCTGACGGAACTGGGCCGGACAGGTGCCATAGCGCATCGGCTTGAGTCCCAGGTTTCTTCGTGGCATCGCCAAGTCGACTCTCACACCGGTGAGATTGTTCCGGAGATCTCCCCATTTGAGGAGATGCGACACGGCCTGGTGAATACCCAGCGCCGCCTTCATGAACTTGAACGATGCGAAGAGGAGCGCGAGCGCAAGAGGAAGCGGAGATGGGAAGCGCGGGCAGCGCGGGCGGCCGGAAACAAGCCGGAAGAGGCTGGAGAGTCGCAACGGGGCGAGGGCTCCGGAAGAGCTGGTCGCTCCGTGTCGCGTTCCGCAAGGCCTTCATCTCGCCCTGCGAGATCGCGCTCGCGTACAGGAGTCGCACTCCTTGCTCCAATAGTGCCCGTGGTTTCGCCGGTGGATGACACCAGTCTCATCCGAATGACGATCAAGAAGGAGCACAAAGAGGCAAACGATGCCGCCTTGACCAAGATCAAGAACCGCGGGTTGGAACGGGCGGCGCGGAAACTCGAGAGGAAGGAGCAGATCGCGAGGGAAGAGGCGGAGAAGAAGGAGAAGAAGAGATTGGAGACGGAGCGGCAAAAGGCCGCAATTGACGCCGAGCTCCAAGCGCTCATGGCAAAGAAGGCCGAACTCAACGCTCCCGTGGAGCTGAAGGAGGAGCCAGTCGAGGAGATGGTTGTGTCGGCCGAATTCTTGGCCGACTTTTCATGCCCGGCCGGTTTCCACATGGAAGGGGGTTATTTGGTGGTGGATGAGGACTCGGAGGTGAATACGAACATTGATTATGAGTTGGAATATGATTAGTGTAAATTGTTGAATTGCGAAAAATTGTATATCCGTTTTCTTGATCATAAACCGCGTAGAGTCGCCAATGAGACGGAAATGACCGGAAAGGGACGGAACCGTAAAGACGACCGGAAAGGCCATAAAGCAACCGGAGCGAGGACGCAACTCAAGCTCACGTACGCAAAAGGAACCGTAGGCCGTAAACCAGGTGCAGAGGCCGTAAACGGGACGGAGCCGTAAGCTCAAATATGTTCCCATTCCGGACCGGGTTTTTCCGGATAGCGAGCATGGAATGCAGCCAAGAGTTCTGGCATGTCCAAGTTGAATGCAGGAACCCATTGGTACTGATCACTGGTATGAGACCAACCAAACCACTCAATGTAATAGCGAAGAGGGCAATGGCGGTAACACCTGTCGATCTTGGAATCGAGGATCGCCGCAAGTTCGAAATGTTCATCACCATCGATAATTTCGATGGGGCCAGGCGGAGGTTGTTCGCGGCCTGGGAACAGATTCGGAAACTGCGGTTCAAGCGCTGAGATGTGGAAAACGGGGTGAATGCGCGAGAGGGCTTTCGGAAGCCGGATGCGATAGGAAGAGCCAGAAGTCTTCTCGATGACTTTGTAAGGACCGAAATGCATCTCAGAGAACTTTTCCGTGGGCCGCGTCATTGCGATAAACTCTGTCGAGACAAAGACTTGGTCTCCGACCTCAAGGGGAGGGTCCGGAAGACGTTTCTTGTCCGCAATTTCTTTGTAACGCTCCGTAGCAATAGTCAGCTGCGTTCGGAGATATTCATGGACAGATTGGAGTTTATACGCGTAATCCTGAGCCTTGTCGACATCGGGACCAACGACGGTCATTTCGGAGAAAGTGAGAAGCGGGTGATACCCCTTGTTTGCGAAGAACAGAGACACGCCAGTAGATGCGTTAGGAGCATTGTTGAGCGCAAACTCTCCGAGAGGGAGGAGCTCAGCCCAGTCGTCCTGGTGATATACACAATACATGCGGATGTACTGCTCAAGGGTTTGATTCATGCGTTCAGTTTGACCGTCAGCCTCGGGGTGATGGCCGGATGTAAATTGCATGGTCATGTTGAGAAGTTCGCCCAATGCGCGGAAAAAGGCGGAAACGAATTCCGTGCCTCGGTCAGAAGTGACGTGGGATGGAACACCGTGTTTGGAGAAGACGTGGATAAGGAAGAACCGAGCGAGTTGGGCAGAGGTGATGTGTCGGTCGCAGGGGAATAAGATAACCTGCTTGGATGCACGGTCAACAATGACGCAAATGCAATTGAACTCGCCGGAATAAGGAAGGAATTCAATGAAGTCAATGGATATCGAATGCCAAGGACGTAAAGCAACCGGTAAAGGACGGAGAAGGCCATATGGCTTGTGCTGCGGAGCCTTGTTGCGCTAGCAGTGAGTGCAGGACTTGCAGTAGTCACGGACGAAACTACGCATTTCCGGCCAGGCATATTCACGTGGGACGAGAGCCAAGGTGCGGTTCTGTCCAAAATGGCCGGAGAGTATGTGATCATGCTGATTTTGCAGGACACGTACACGGAGTATATCAGGTGTATCACCTGAAACCTGGGGAACATAGATCCGATTGCTGAGAAGAAGAAGACCGGTTGGATCCATGGTCCAGCGCATGGAGCCGGAAGTGCTGGAAGTCGCGGAAGCAATACCGGAAACAGCGGCTGGGTCGTCAGGATAGTGGGAAATGATTTCGCGGTGCAGCGAGTCAACATCCATGACGAGGGATGCTCGGAGACAGACGTCCTCAAGGAAGGTAGTGTTAAGTGATGCTGATAACTGGTCGGAAGTGAAAATGGGCCGGAAGTTCTGAGGATTGATCTGGCTGAAGGCCGTATCCCCCTCTTTAGGGTAGACGTCCCATCGTCTAGTTAATGCATCGGGTTTACCTCTGAGCTTTCCGGGTAACCATATTGAAATGGCAAAGGAATTCGGACCAGCGTACTTGTCGACGGGTAAGGACCTTAGTCGAGGCAAAGTATTTGAGATTCTTGTGGTCCGTGACAACATCGACAGTGAGAGGAGCACCCTCGAGATAATGATGCCAATGAGTAAAGCAATCAAAAATAGCGAGGAGTTCCTTATCGTGTGTGTCATAGTTGAGTTCCGGAGCCGTAAGTGTGCAGCTCCGGAAAGCGACGGGATGGAATTCACCGTCATCTCCATGAATGGAGAGAATGCCCGCAATGGCGTAGTCGGATGTGTCCGTCTCGACCATAATCTGATGGCCGGGAATCCAATGATGGAGAACCGGAGCAGCCGTAAAAGCGCTTTTGAGAGTGTCGAAGGCCGCTTGACAAGCGGGTGTCCAATCCCACCGTTTTCCAGTGCGAGTGAGGCGGGTGAGTGGAACGGTAATGCCAGAATAGCCGTAAATGAAGTGCCGATAGAAGTTACAAAAACCAAGGAAAGACTGAACGTCCTTCACTTTCCTCCGAGGTACGGGCCAGTCCGTAATAGCGGAAATCTTGTCCGGCGCCATGTGGAAACCGTCGGGCAACAGAATGTAGCTGAGGTACTCGCAAGTGGTGATGTTGAACTCGCACTTGGATAGCTTGCAGAATAATCCAGCTTCGCGAAGGCTTCGAAGTACCTCGCGGACGTGATCCGTATGATTAGCCAGATCGTTGGAGTATATGAGGATATCATCCAAGTATACCACGACATAAACGTCCAAGAGGTCCGCAAAGAGGGTGTTAAGGAAGCGCTGGAAAGCAGCTGGTGCGTTGGAAAGACCTTCCGGAACCACCCGGAAATTGTACGAGCCGTAACAGGACCAGAAAGCGGTTTTGTACTGGTCGCCAGCGGCGACGCGGAGCAAGTGATAGGTGTGGCGTAGGTCCAGTTTGGTGTAGATACGCGCCTTTCCAGGAGCGTCGAGGAGATCCGCGATCAGAGGAAGTGGATAACGATCCTTCTTCGTGATGCGATTCAATCCACGATAGTCGACGCAAAGCCGGAGACTTCCATCTTTCTTCTTAGCGAAGAGAATCGGAGCGCCGTGGGAGGAACGAGACGGATAGATGAAATCCACCTTGAGGTTCTTGTCGAGGAACTCCCGAAGCGCGGTCAGCTCGGTTGCGGAAAGGGAATAGATGGGGCCGACTGGAGGCTCAGCACCATCAACAGTCTCGATCTTGACATCGAATTCGCAATGGGGCGGAAGATTGTAAGCCTCTGATTCAGAGAAGACGTCGGCAAAATCATGGTACTCGGCCGGAATGCCGGACAGATTCGCAAAGTCCGGCTCAGCCGCAGCGCCAAAGCCGTTAGTCTCATCGACTGGAGATGCGCGGAGCGTATACTGGACAGTGCCTTTATCGCGAATAATTGTGTGGAAGGCTGCCGCATTGACCATAGACACAAGTGGGGCAGAAGTGAATGGACGAGGCATAGATGCCTCAAACAGAATCTCCATAGAAGGAGCGGGTTCGAGCGAAGACGTCAGCGGTATTGACGGAAGGAGAGCTGGGGATACCGGAGATTCCGCCATCTCCGTAACCGGAGAAACTGCAACAGGATCCGAAATAGTTTCCAGGAGTGTCGACACAGTAGACTCATCGTAAACAGGGCTGAACTTTAGTGAGGCATTGTGCCAATCAATCAACGGATTGTAGCGGCGTAGCCAGTTTAATCCAAGAACCAAGTCACAAGCGGAGTCCAGACGGGTGACGTAGAATTCCATAGAATGGACATCACCAGAAGGGAACCGAGGGAGCAATTGAAGTTGTCGGTCAATAATAGATGAGGAGCCGTCGAGATACCGGAGTTTAACCGGAGGAACCGCATACAGAGAATACCCATTAGATTTGCAAACCCTAGTAGACACAAAACAGTGCAAAGAGCCGGAGTCGATGAGTGCCCGCAAGCGGGAGTTGAATCCCGTGGCAACTCGTTGTACAAAAGATGGACGCAGGGTTAGGCCTGCATCCGGAGTAGGAAAGCCAGAAAGAACACCGGAAGGCGAGAGATAGTCCGCAGAGAGTAAAGATACATTGAGATCAACATAAAAGGCATTAGGGGAAAGAGTGGATGCATTGAGAGTAACCTTGGGAAGCACCTCGGAGTCAACACGGCTCGGACCAGGTGCAGAGGTATCTGAGCCGCTGCCTATTTTTTTGACTTGGAGGAAGAAGCATCAGCGGCAGCAGGTGCGGGGTCAGAAACAGTCGCGGCCTTGCCTTGAGCACCAGCCGGACGTTTGCGGCATTCAGCCATTTTGTGACCCGCGCCACCGCAGAACATGCAGAGGTTGTTCTTCATGGGCACTCGCGCTCCTCCGGCTTGAGCTTGCCGGTGGAGTCGAGCTTGGCAGCGTATGGCTTCGCCTGCTTAGACCCGGAAGCCTGAGCTGCATTACCGTTGGCCGGAGTATTGGCCGGAGTGTTGGTCTTGGGCGGAGAGTTGGATTTTCCACCGCCCTTGCCTTTACCCTTGGACTTTCCACTACCACCACCTCCTGAGGCCACAGCACCGGAAGAATTGCCGTAAAATTTTCCGGCCAGAGGCGGATTCGCAGCAGTGCGCTCATTTGCGTGCTTGGTGTTGTGGCGATGATACCGCTGGTTGAGCTGCGAGGCGAGGGCTTTCAGTCCGGCAAGAGTGACCGGAAGCTGATTCTGCGCCATGGTGTCCTTGATGCGACTTGGAAGGCCGCGGTAAAACGCCCGGAAAAGAGCGGCCTCGTTATACCCAGTCATAACCGCATGGGTGTCGAACTCGAGCTGGTAAGTCGCCAGCCGATCTCCAGGCTTCATGGAGAGTCTCCAATGAAATCCGCGCATCGCCGAAGGGATCGTGCAGGCCGAAATTTGTCACAAGCTCCTGAACGAAGAGTTCCCAATTGCCATCCCAGAATGGAATGGGTGCAAGTCCGTCAGCAAAGATGTTGGGCTGAAACCACTGCTGAGCCGTTCCGCAAAGATACGACCGGACATAGAAGATTTTCTCGTCGTCGGTCGGAAAGTCTTGCAGACGTTCCGCAATGTGCAGATAGATCTGCGACATGAAAGTGGCGAACTTTGATGGATCAGAACCATCGAAAGTATCCGGAGCACGGGAAGAAGTGCGAGTGGAGTGAGGAGGGGCGACAGAATTCCGGGCGAGGAGGTTCATAGCTTCCGCCATTTGCTGAACGGCGTAGTCAAGCTGTCGATTATGTGGAGCCGGAATATGAAGTGTAGGGCCGGGAGGCCCTTGCGGACCGGGAGGACCTGGAGGACCTGGAGGCAGAGCCAGACCAAATGGTCCGCCACCTCCTCCGCCACCACCTGCACCGCCACCAGGTCCTGGGTCCGGTGCCGGAGCACCTGATCCAGAGGGAATTCCAGTCGAAATGGAGGGATGAGGCGAAGGCGCACCACCAGGTGGCGGGCCTCCACCTCTTCCACCATTGCCGGAACCATCACCACCACCGCCGGGAGAGCCGGAAGGCCCAGGAGGCAGAGGCGGAAAAGAACCAGTGGGAAGAGAAGTGGATTGTGGGGCGAATGGGTCAGGAGCAGGAGTCTGAGCTCTACCTTTTCCCTTGTCAACTGCCTCCAAAGGAGGAGCAGTAGCCACACGCGGTCCAGCATAGGGGTAAATCATGCCCGGAACGTGAGCCGGAAGATCAGCCGGTGCAGGCTGGTGTTCGAGAGGATCTGTAGGATCATAAGCCTCAGGAACTTCTTCAATGATTGCCGTAGTAACAGGCTGGTAGGATACACGACGGCGATTAGGGGTGGGCGAATGCATGCTGCTTCCACCTGATTGATGATCATACTCTCGAAAATCCATCAGCTGAGGATATGTCAGACCAGGGTAATGGGAACCAGTCGGAGAAAAAACTGAATTGCTGAGGACGGAGAGCAGCACCGCGCGCTTCTGGAGCAAGAGGTGGGCGAGACCACATTGTTGGAGCATTCGGCCGTAAAGGCCGGGATTCCCCAAAATGAGGCTGTGCGCTGAAATCCTTGCTCGGTGTCTACAACAGCAGTACTAGTTTAATCAAGACCCAACGAGCAGAATGTGAGTTGCTTGATTAAGGCAAAAACACAACTACTAACCAAATCCTAACTACTTTCCCCTTGAATGGTTTAGACTGTGCCACCGAGTACGGGTCTTTTGAACACTTTAAGAAGGTTCAAGGAGCACAGATAATCCAACAGAGGTTGTGAGGAACAAGCCTGTTTTAAGAGGTCTAGTCCGAAGTGCAAGGTTTGATTTAGAATATTAGACCTCTTTGAGCAATGCCAAACGAGTGCCTAAGCCAACAAATCGAGTTTAAAGCTTTAGAAGCTTGAGCCAACAATCCCAATCCTAACAAGGTGCCATGTTCTCCAAATCCCAAATAATAAGCCTTCCAAGGCTACTGTAGTGCGGTGCTGTGTTCTCAATCCTAATAAGCTCTCTCTAGCTTCTTACAGCTAATGTCGGAACCGAAGGCGCGACCAAAAATTTCCTCATTTGGACACATTTTGGAATCCGCGACCGATTCCCTCATATCTCCCTCATTTCGCGTCAGATTACCATGGTTTATGGGTCATTCTTTCAGAATAATTACGGTGCAATTAGTGATAGAGCCAGATTTTCCAAGTATTCTTTTCTTTCTACTACATGACATGGGGCCCTGTTTTGAGTTTAACATGTTCTACAGCAGTGAGGTCTAGTCTGAATAAGCTGGAAATTTGGGAGGGACGGCTCTAACGTAATCTAGAAAGGGTGATAGAGTCGGATTTGCAGACTTCTTGTCCAGAAAATTGTTATCATGGGGCCCTGTTTTGAATTCAACATGTTCTACAGCAGCAAGTTCTAGTCCGAATAAGCTAGATATTTGGGAGGGACGGCTCTAACGCAATCTAAAAAGGGTGATAGAGTCGGATTTGCAGATTTCTTGTCCAGAAAATTGTTATTGCACCAAATGCTCTACAAGGTTTAGACCACAATAATTCCCTCAGTTTTCAACTAAAATCATTGAAACAAGGGACTATGGTGTCGTTCTAGCAGTGTTTCCTGGGCATGGTGATGGAGTACAAGAGTAAAATATGCGACAGGCGGCTGATATGACCTTTCTGACGCCACGTGTGGGTTACATATGATGTGTTTCAAGACACGACCACAATGTGTCGAAGGTTCGGAGCGGAGACTTTTATCATTGTACTTGGCTGGTATCTTTGAACACAAGAAAAAGTAAGCTAGTATGAATTGAAGTTCTACACTCAACTAGAAAGCCTTAGATATTCAAACCTCTGAGTCGGCCAGCAGAGAGTACCTTCGGAGGGCAGTAAGATCCAGATGAGGATGGCTATTTAGAAACAGAGAATTACATACCACAAACCCCTCACGAACGCAACAGGTACACTTGAGCCTCCGGATGTGTCTTGTCCTGCCGAGCATTTCTGGGACATGTTTTTGACCAAAATAATTCCACAATCCAGAGGTGGCCTCTAGAACAACACCATAGTCCCTTGTTTCAATGATTTTAGTTGAAAACTGAGGGAGTTATTGTGGTCTAAACCTCATAGACCATTTAGTGCAATAACAATTTTCTAGACAAGAAGTCCGCAAATCCGACTCTATCACCCTTTTTAGATTGCGTTAGAGCTGTCCCTCCCAAATATCTAGCTTATTCGGACTAGAACTTGCTGCTGTAGAACATGTTGAATTCAAAACAGGGCCCCATGATAACAATTTTCTGGACAAGAAGTCTGCAAATCCGACTCTATCACCCTTTTGAGATTGCGTTAGAGCCGTCCCTCCCAAATTTCTAACTTATTCAGACTAGACCTTACTGCTGTAGAACATGTTAAACTCAAAACAGGGCCCCATGTCATGTAGTAGAAAGAAAAGAATACTTGGAAAATCTGGCTCTATCACTAATTGCACCGTAATTATTCTGAAAGAATGACCCATAAACCATGGTAATCCGACGCGAAATGAGGGAGATATGAGGGAATCGGTCGCGGATTCCAAAATGTGTCCAAATGAGGAAATTTTTGGTTGCGCCTTCGGTTCCGACATTAGCTGTAACCGTTCCCAATTCCAAGATCCCGAGTCAACAATTGATATTGAGTTACTTGTGCAGACGAAACAAAACTTCTTACAGCTATTAACAGTACCGAAGGCGCGGATCGAAAATTTCCATTTTCGGAGATCTTTGATTCCCGTCAAAGAATTGTTCATATCTCGCTCAGTTCTGTACCAAATGACTTGAAACCAGGCTAGATCGTCTGGAATAATTCATGCGCAATTAGTGATAGAGCCATATTCTCAATATTATATTTTCGAACACCTCCAAAATCCCACTTCCAACACAAGATTTCTGTCTACCGCGCTCAAATCATGTCCGAAGGGTCTCGATTTCCGTGAGAAGCGACCTTCACACGTTTGAAAAATCGTCATAGAGTCAGAAATATTTTTATGGCCCGCCAAGACATCTGCCATGCGGTAGAGACATTTTGAACAGGAAATATGTATCTGGCTCCAGTTCTCTGAGTTCTCAGCCAAACCGGCTGGTGAAATGTTCTAACGGGACGAAGATTACCTCTGTAGGCTGTTATTCCATTGACTCTGAGGAATACCTGCAGCGAACATTGCTAATCACATCATCAACTTGGCATGTTGAAGTCATAGCTAATTCGATTGGATGTTTGACTATGTACAGATATCCTGAGTGAGAGAAAGACCCTTGTGAGGCCTTGGCTGTTATCCGATCCATCACATTGTATAAGAACACATATGGAGCCGCCTTGTTGTCGCCCTCGCAGATCCTACGGAATTCTTGTCCGTTGTGACAAATTTGATGTTTGATCTAAGAAAAGCACTTTGCAATTGGGTGGAGGTCTGGTGAGTACGCTGGGAGATAGATGAGCTTGATACCTCTGAAAAGTGTGTCAGCCATAGTAATGAGAGAAATGATAAACACACCTTGCATTACACATTTCTTCAACCCTGTCAACATGGTGTGTGCAGCAATTGTCAAGAATCAAAACACTTCAGGGGGCAGGATAGGGATTCATAACCTCTCCAATCTCATTCCAAACCTGTGGCACCTGTTGTACGACACATAGAGGGCAAGCAGATTGGCAATCTCCGTGGAGCCCTTATGGTGTTTCTGTGATAGGCAAATAACTCATCACTTTAGATTGTGTGAATAGTTATTTCTGAGAGGAACTTGATGTCTTCTTCTTGCCATGGGAGAGAGTGGTGTCTAAGGACAAAGGGCAGGCAGTGACGCATTGTGGGCGCGAGTGATCATCACAGTGATCTGATGATCACCGCACCGCAATGCGACCTGATTAGCAATGTTCGACGCAGGTGTTCCTCAGAATCAATGGAATAAGAGCATACTGAGGTAATATTCATCCCGTTAGAACATTTCACCAGCCGGTTTGGCTGAGAACTCAGAGAACTGGAGCCAGATACATATTTCCTGTTCAAAATGTCTCTACCGCATGGCAGATGTCTTGGCGGGCCATAAAAATATTTCTGACTCTATGACGATTTTTCAAACGTGTGAAGGTCGCTTCTCATGGAAATCGAGACCCTTCGGACATGATTTGAGCGCGGTAGACAGAAATCTTGTGTTGGAAGTGGGATTTTGGAGGTGTTCGAAAATATAATATTCTTGAGGATATGGCTCTATCAATAATTGCGCATGAATTATTCTAGACGATCTAGCCTGGTTTCAGGTCAATCGGTGCAGAAATAAGAGAGATACGAACAATTCTTTGGCGGGGATCAAAAAGCTCCGAAAACGGAAATTTTCGATCCGCGCCTTCGGTACTGTTAATAGCTGTAATGAAGTCAGTCCTGGGTGACAAGTCCCGAATCTCCGTCGTTTATCAAGCAATACCCGGTAAAGGCTAATGCTCTTAGTGACAGAAAGTTCAGTGCCTATCCATGCCAAAACCTCCTCCTTATATACTGTACAATTACGCTTACAATACGATGATTAGTCTACTTTCTGGTATATGAGTAAGGTGTCCGTAGTTAATAACGTGTGGGTGAATATATAGGATCCTTGTGTGTCGACCCCTTACAGCCAATGTCGGAACCGAAGGCGCGGTCAAAATTTTTCCTGTTTTGGGATGTTTTCAAAGAATTGTTAGTAACTCAACCAGTTCTGCACCGATTTGGATGAAACCTAGGTAGATCTGTCGGGCTAATTCATGCGCAATTAGTGATAGAAAGCGATTTATGAAAATATTATATATTAGGTAATTTCTGCTTTTGGACCATTTTCGTGCCAAATAGTGTTTTGCGTGTCCAGGACATGTCCCAGTGACCTAATATTTTGGGAGGGACAACATATATACCTGAATAACCACGTGATAGAGCCAGATTTACGGATATTTTGGTTACAGTCCTTGTAGCTCCATTGGATACATTTAGCAGTGTTGGCATTCAGAAATATTGTAAGAATTGCATTTATATCGAGATTTTATATGATTATGGCTCTATCACATGTAGTCTTAGGTATATATGTTGTCCCTCCCAAAATATTATGTCACTGGGACATGTCCTGGACACGCAAAACACTATTTGGCACGAAAATGGTCCAAAAGCAGAAATTACCTAATATATAATATTTTCATAAATCGCTTTCTATCACTAATTGCGCATGAATTAGCCTGACAGATCTACCTAGGTACCATCCAAATCAGTGCAGAACTGGTTGAGTTACTAACAATTCTTTGAAAACATCCCAAAACAGGAAAATTTTGACCGCGCCTTCGGTTCCGACATTGGCTGTAATCAGCCCAAACCGCCAAGTGGTTGTGGAGATATGTAAGTTACCATCCTGGCCTGGTTCAAGTAACCAATCAGGATGGCAACAATGATCGGATAGTTGATAAGCGAAGTTCAACCACAGCCAGGGTAACCGGTTACTGTTAAACCCGAATCACCTGATCCGTCGCGCAAGGCTCCTTCTGTAAATCAAGCACAACAAAGTACTCAAACACCTAATCAAGACCCCACAGTGGTGCCCCAGATCATCAGAGAGGATGATTAATATTGCCCATGTTGTTTGTGGGCCCCCGCGATGCCTTGATTAAGCAGCGATGCTTAATCTTGGCAATTAAACCCTTAATCATGGATGTCAACCAGTATGAACTTTCCAGTTGATGCATCCCAGGCGGACTTGATTAAGGTCCTCATGCAGGATCAAGCCCTGATTAGCCATATAGGACTTATGCTAATCCAGCGCGCTACGTGATTAAGGCAGAAAATCAGCAAACTCTTTGCTATTTCACCCATGGTCCGTTTCATGGCTTATCAGTGCGAGAGCAAAGATCTTGCGGGGAAGAGATGATGCCAGAGACATTGTTGTAGGCGAGCTGTCCCGGAGCGACAATCAGAACGATATTGCTGAACTGACGCAAATCACATCGGTTCTGAAAGTCGGGGGTATTGGCGAGGTGGCTGTAAGACATTGAGCCAAATTAGGTTGAGTTGAAAATACTGTTATATCCGTGTCGGAAAAGGCCGGAAGGACGGAAAGGCCGGAAGAACGGAAAGGGCCATAGGTGATACCACGAAGGTGAGCGGGTACACCAACTAAGTTGGCTCAGAGACGGAGAGGACGGAATCAGACCACGGAGCAATGCGGAGGCAAAGCACATTAATTTCAACTAAGGATACAGTAGAACATAACACGTATTTATACTAAATACGGAAGATAAGTCTAATGCGGAAAGAAGTATGTAAAAGACAATAAGTACAGCGAAAGACAGTAAGAACAATAAGAGGGAAGCATGGTTGCATAAGTCATATGTTTGATTTGGGGAACACTCAGAAGACCTTCATTGCGAAAACCCCAAGGTCATGCATCAACGGAACTAGCCGGACGCAACAAGAAGTTGGTTAGGACACAACAGCCGTAAAGCAGGCTGGAAAGGATTGGAAAGTGTATGGTCGTAACAACTAGTTTATATTTCACGGTGTGTACTTTAATATTGATCATTGAGGCGGCAGTGGCAAGCCTCCAAAACTTATTTGTATAGAAATCTTTGAAACATTAGGTTTCATATTCAGATTAAAATCTTATGGTGCTGCCTAAGGACACTGTAGCATGTGGTGACATTTTTCGACCTAGAATCAGTGCAAAACCTGAGAAAGTTCAGATCAAATCGAGATACGGCTACCTCCCGCATACGGCTGTATTTCCACCTGTACCATACCGTTGGAATATCCAGATTCAGGTGTACGGGACGGTATACAGTACAGCTAGGTACAAATACGGCTGTCTCAAATGTATGACCGTCCCCGTATACGGTACGGTCAGGAGCCCTTGAATGCATTCATGTTGTATTTATTTCTGAAAACAACTCCCAAATCACTCTGGAAGTCTGTTCACCTTCTTTAACTTCACATTACTGAACGTAACTTCAAATAACTTGGAAGTAACTTGGCCGCCAAGTTAGATCAATGCGATCAGACAAAGCAACTTGGGCCATCAGATGGCATCAATTCCAGTTACTTGAGTTACTTACAAGTTACTTTTGCTTACTTTACTTTACTTGTCTGCCACAAGTAAAGTAAAGTTAGTTTTGGCAGGCCAAGTTAGTTTTGCCAAGTAACTTTGTTAACCATCGAAATATTCACACCGAGCCTCGATGATCTCGCGAATGCCATCAAAATGATGAGTGCTGGCATTATCCATCACAATAACCGAGTTGTGCTGCGGGTACGGGTTCATGTTGACAATTAGAGTCTCGATGTATTGCTCAAATTCTTTGGTGGTCCATGAGCAGGTGATAACATCCAGATGCAGAACACCGTTGTGGCGGAGGAGAATGCCCGGCCTGTAGGTTCTTGTTTTGGGTCGGTGATCCGGGTAGCGGTCGAACGAACGATGGGGGATTAATGTCGACTTGGGTCCCGAGCCGTAGAGTAAGAAAAACACCGAAAAGTTAGAGTAAGAAGTGCCGAAATGCCGTTGTGAATAGGGTGAGGTCGTGCGATGCGAATTCTGGGGGTGCTGGTGGCTAAACTGCCCACTGGCGACTTTCCTAGAGGAAGGGGCGAAGGGATACCCGAATCCCTTCTAGGCGAGAGCCCTGCACTGGTCGCGTGGATGGTGGTAAGAGCGTAAATTCGATGATGTGGCATTATTTACAGTACAAACAAATAATGTAATGTAAAATAGGGGCATACTATTGTAAGTTGAAACCAACGTGCGGATGGATTTCCACACGTCGGCCAAACGACCCCTCCACAGTGCGGGGGATTTTGATTGTCGACCCCGACATCCAGGAACTATAGAGGAGTATGGCCGTAAGTACGAACTAAAAAAAGCTGTAAAGACTATATGAACGAGATAAGTAATGGTTAACAAAGAGGGGGGAGGGGTTAATGGAAGGCACAAAGGTTTTGTAACGTTCGCGAACAGGTTCCATGAGCTTCTGAAGTGTCGGTATATCATCGTCCAGGTTTAAACGGTTGATCGCGTCAATGAGCCCAGCAAGTTCACGACGCCACGATGGGGACAAGGTAAGGCAGTCGAGTAACAGGAGGATGAACACGTTATCGGGATATCGAGTAGACTTCGAGGGTGTTTCGGGTCGTGGAAGTGATTCGCGAAAGGGAGTAAGAATACGAAACGGCGGTGAAGAAGAACGTTCCTCGCGCGTGAGGTGCGGGGGATTCGATTCGAACCTGCGGTCTGGACTGGAAATACGACGTGGGTGTTCAAAAACTGCGGGCGGCGCATGCGGGGAATTTTTTATCTGCGATGGGGACAGTGCTGGGAACGCGATGATGTACGGGCGTCGGCGTGGCGTGTGGAGCGCGATGAACGTGCGGGGGATTCGACTGGGAGGTGCCGGGCGACTTCGAAACGCTGCGAGGCACGACACGAACGGTACGAGGGGGGAGACGCCGAGGCGACAGCAGATGCGCTGCAACGCCGCCGGGGTGCCGTGTCATCGGAAGTGGCGAACCGTCGAACGAAACGAGACGGAAGGTGGCGTCGAACGTTGCCATATGCTTGGACAAGAGCTCGTAAGTCCGTGGGCAAAAAACGAGGGTTGAGACGGTGCTTCCCCGTCCCACCGCAAACGAAGCAGCGCCGCGAGCGCTTCCGGCGAGGAGGCGACGAAGGGGAAGACGTAGGAGAGGCCGTGGAATGCGAAATGGGAGGCGTCAGCGGTGGCGCAGACGACGTGCAGGACTGCACGGGGCTCGGTACGACTTGGGGATGTACGACCTGCGAAATGACGTGGAAATTCGAAGGGGCGTCCGTGGAAAGCGAAGGAAGCGGCGTCGTAGATGACGAGGGAGATGTGCCGTTCGTTCCGTTCGGGGCGCGATGCGATGTGGGGACACGAAACGTCCGAGGTAGCGGCGTGACACGTGGCGAGTGGCCTGGAAGCGATAGGACCCGCAACGTGCGGCGTAGACGAAATATGAGGTGTGGAAGGTGAAATGGGACGTGTAGGCGACGGTGCTAGCGGCGTGTGCGATCGTACGGAGCGCGGTGCGACGTGGGGATGCGAAGCGTCCGTGGGAGCAGTGTGGCGTGTGACGAGTGGCGTAGGAGCGACAGGACGCGCGGCGAGCGGCGTAGAGACCGTCATAATGAAGAATGGAATGAAACGACGTTGAAACGAGGACGGACCACTCGGAAAACCCAATAAAAACCCTATAAGAGCCTTTCCCCCTGCGGTGGTCACCACTGTGGCGGAGGAGAATGCCCGGCCTGTAGGTTCTTGTTTGGGTCGGTGATCCGGGTAGCGGTCGAACGAACGATGGGGGATTAATGTCGACCTTGGGTCCCGAGCCGTAGAGTAAGAAAACACCGAAAAGTAGAGTAAAGAAGTGCCGAAATGCCGTGTGAATAGGGTGAGGTCGTGCGATGCGAATTCTGGGGTGCTGGTGGCTAAACTGCCCACTGGCGACTTTCCTAGAGGAAGGGGCGAAGGGATACCGAATCCCTTCTAGGCGAGAGCCCTGCACTGGTCGCGTGGATGGTGGTAAGAGCGTAAATTCGATGATGTGGCATTATTTACAGTACAAACAAATAATGTAATGTAAAATAGGGGCATACTATTGTAAAGTTGAAACCAACGTGCGGATGGATTTCCACACGTCGGCCCAAACGACCCCTCCACACCGTCGAGTGAGATCGCAGGGAGAATGGAGTGTACTTTTTCCTTCAAATCGGTAGTCACGTGTCACACACCCCCGTGCCCTGTCGATCACGAACTTTGGTCGAGGTCACACATCACTCGGGCCTCTGTCAAACCTCCAGGAGGTCACGCAGGTCCCCCAAACTGCCCAAAAAGTGCAAAAAAAGACGAAAATTTCAGTTTGTCGAAGTGTCACGCAAAAATTCGGCGGCTACTGAAATGTCGAATAGGTAAAATGGGTCACGCGTCACACACATCAGGAAAAACTGAAATTCTATGAAGTGCAAGCGGCGACTATTTTGGTCTTTATCGGTCTTTGATGGTCTCTGAGTTTTCCGGCTCACTATGACGGTCTATGGCGGACTTTTTCGGTCTATCTGGTTTGGGCAGAGCGCTATCATCGACTTTGGCGGTCTATGGATTTCCACGCGACTACTATCAGGTTCAAAAATTTCGGTGTGAATTATGTTACTCTATGACGGTCTATGAAGATATACATGAGCTGTAGTGTACAATTATTTACCAAATTGACTTGTATGCATACATGCTCCCCCAATTATTAGGATAGAAAGCCATACATTGATCCAGAACGGTGTCTGTCATCCAATCCCGGTCAACATCTGCTCGGCCAAATTTAGGGAACAGTTGATATGTCTGTCGTATGTCGGTTAGGTGGACAATTGACGTGTTGGCGAATCCGTTGGCGTGCGGAGGAATGGTGGAGATAGAGTACATGATATGATTGTCATCGTGCCTCAGGCTAAAACTCGAGTACCATTCGACATAAGCGAGGCATGACGTTGGCCAGTTCGTAGGCACCGGTGTATTGTCGTCGAGTTTTTGGGGTAATCGGAAGAGCACTTTGACACGCCCAGCCCGCGTGCCTGTTGAATATATCAGTATAGATGAACGAAGATAATTGAGACTCACCGGAAAGACCAGTGGCCTCGGCATTTGCGGCAATGCGGACAACAACGGTGTCAAACCGCGGGGGAGTGCTGGAAAGCCGTGGGTGCGATATCACTGTTTGGGGGTCCTCCGTATCATTTTCGCTACTTCAGCACCCGGATCGAGTGCGCAGGGCTCGAATTTGAAATTGTGATAAACATCCAGGTTCGTGAAGGGAAGTACCGCATCTCGTAGCCTATTAGCAGGCATTCGGGTCGCAATCGGGTTGAGATTATTGAGAAAGTCTTTGAAATTGTGAATGAATGAGTTGGTGTGATGGCGGAGGTGGGACCGGGTTCCAGCCGGGGTCTTGAAGGTGCGACCACAGGCAGGACAGTACAGATCGTCGTCGACAAATATCTGGGGCATGGCGGTAATGTGAGGAAAGACTTCCGGGATATCTCAATTGTAACACGAGGCACATATGCCAGTCATCAGCACCGGACTTCGCACAATCAACCGTGGATTGGGGCTTCTCAGATACGAACAACAGCCACTGGGCACTTGATACGGTCAGGCTTTGATGGTCAAGCGGAAGGGTACAAGTTTTAGTTCAGAGATGGTGTATATTGAAAGACGACAGAGTGGGCATTGAACAGAAGTGGGTGGGAGGGAAGACAGCGAATTGGGCGGCGGTATCAAGCCTGCATCAAGAAACTGTCAGTCGACTCTGTCAGTTGACTTGGAGATGACGAAAAACGATTGTCATTGCTAAGAATTGCTCCCGCGGAACCTGCTCCGAGCTCTCATCAACATCTTAACGTTCAGCCTATTCAGGTATCCTGAAGACAAGTCCGGCTGAGCAGAGTGTATTCAAACTCAATGAAGAGAGATTTTTTGACGAATCCACAGCCCCAACCAAACGAATACACTGGTGTCACCAGTTAGCGAAGTTACGGCCAATCATGCCCGCATTCCATCACGTTGGGGCAGCTGAAACGTCCCCATACTTTTGTGGTTAATAGGTGCTTGGTTCCTTCTCCCTTTTTTTTGGCATTCTCTTTCTCTCCCCTCACTTACTCGTACTCTCCCTCATTTAATTTCCATGGCGCCTGCTGAGCCCGACGAGGACGAGCTCGATGGCGTCGATTTCAACGCCTTGGAAGAAAGTGTTGCCGGGTCTGACCCTTGAGCTTCGGCGTTGAGTGTTCTTTTTATTCTTTCTGCCGCACATTGTTAACGTGACTGTAGTATTATTCACATCACAGTCTCTACTTCTGCACGCTACCGTAACCGCAGTGCTGCCCTTGCAGTATCTACTTGTTTGTGATTTCCTTCGCAAGTTGTTCTGCCTGCTTACTCTTTGCTCATTCCTAGGTTTATAATCTCTATTCGGCATCACTGCACCTGCAAAAATCGAAATTGCTACATAGACCAAAATAGCCCAGTAAGACGGAGAAGACGCCATAGTGGACAGCCGTCTATGGAGAAAGGTGGGGGGGCGGTGTTTTCTCTCATAGACACCTATAGCAGCCGCCATGTCTATCATAGACACCCATAGCAGCCGCCATGTCTATCAATGTCCTGTCATAGCCATAGGCCTAATAGGAGCCATAGTATGCATAGTCCGCACGGTCAACGGTATCTGAATTGGGAGCATAGCCACTTCATAGCAATTATAGTCACACACATTTCAAAGCAGAAAACAATTGTTATTCAGACTACCTACGTAAATCTACTGACTACTTACGGGACGAAAAAGTTGTGCGACACGAGATGTAAATTAAGGCAGGGAATAAAGTTGACTAGGGCTGAGTCGGAGAGCCAGTGAGGAGAATATAGACCTGTTGGGGCAAGAGTAAGTAAAGTGATGCTGTTTAAAACACATCAACGAACATGATTACTGCAGGCGCAGTGATGCCGAATAAAGATTATAAACCTAGGAATGAGCAAAGAGTAAGCAGGCAGAACAACTTGCGAAGGAAATCACAAACAAGTAGATACTGCAAGGGCAGCACTGCGGTTACGGTAGCGTGCAGAAGTAGAGACTGTGATGTGAATAATACTACAGTCACGTTAACAATGTGCGGCAGAAAGAATAAAAGAACACTCAACGCCGAAGCTCAAGGGTCAGACCCGGCAACACTTTCTTCCAAGGCGTTGAAATCGACGCCATCGAGCTCGTCCTCGTCGGGCTCAGCAGGCGCCATGGAAATTAAATGAGGGAGAGTACGAGTAAGTGAGGGGAGAGAAAGAGAATGCCAAAAAAAGGGAGAAGGAACCAAGCACCTATTAACCACAAAAGTATGGGGACGTTTCAGCTGCCCCAACGTGATGGAATGCGGGCATGATTGGCCGTAACTTCGCTAACTGGTGACACCAGTGTATTCGTTTGGTTGGGGCTGTGGATTCGTCAAAAAATCTCTCTTCATTGAGTTTGAATACACTCTGCTCAGCCGGACTTGTCTTCAGGATACCTGAATAGGCTGAACGTTAAGATGTTGATGAGAGCTCGGAGCAGGTTCCGCGGGAGCAATTCTTAGCAATGACAATCGTTTTTCGTCATCTCCAAGTCAACTGACAGAGTCGACTGACAGTTTCTTGATGCAGGCTTGAT
Source organism: Mycena olivaceomarginata (assembly GCA_029378375.1). NCBI lineage: Eukaryota > Fungi > Basidiomycota > Agaricomycetes > Agaricales > Mycenaceae > Mycena > Mycena olivaceomarginata. The sequence continues at coordinate 49,492 of JARKIC010001114.1, read as the reverse complement.
ACCGCCGCCCAATTCGCTGTCTTCCCTCCCACCCACTTCTGTTCAATGCCCACTCTGTCGTCTTTCAATATACACCATCTCTGAACTAAAACTTGTACCCTTCCGCTTGACCATCAAAGCCTGACCGTATCAAGTGCCCAGTGGCTGTTGTTCGTATCTGAGAAGCCCCAATCCACGGTTGATTGTGCGAAGTCCGGTGCTGATGACTGGCATATGTGCCTCGTGTTACAATTGAGATATCCCGGAAGTCTTTCCTCACATTACCGCCATGCCCCAGATATTTGTCGACGACGATCTGTACTGTCCTGCCTGTGGTCGCACCTTCAAGACCCCGGCTGGAACCCGGTCCCACCTCCGCCATCACACCAACTCATTCATTCACAATTTCAAAGACTTTCTCAATAATCTCAACCCGATTGCGACCCGAATGCCTGCTAATAGGCTACGAGATGCGGTACTTCCCTTCACGAACCTGGATGTTTATCACAATTTCAAATTCGAGCCCTGCGCACTCGATCCGGGTGCTGAAGTAGCGAAAATGATACGGAGGACCCCCAAACAGTGATATCGCACCCACGGCTTTCCAGCACTCCCCCGCGGTTTGACACCGTTGTTGTCCGCATTGCCGCAAATGCCGAGGCCACTGGTCTTTCCGGTGAGTCTCAATTATCTTCGTTTCATCTATACTGATATATTCAACAGGCACGCGGGCTGGGCGTGTCAAAGTGCTCTTCCGATTACCCCAAAAACTCGACGACAATACACCGGTGCCTACGAACTGGCCAACGTCATGCCTCGCTTATGTCGAATGGTACTCGAGTTTTAGCCTGAGGCACGATGACAATCATATCATGTACTCTATCTCCACCATTCCTCCGCACGCCAACGGATTCGCCAACACGTCAATTGTCCACCTAACCGACATACGACAGACATATCAACTGTTCCCTAAATTTGGCCGAGCAGATGTTGACCGGGATTGGATGACAGACACCGTTCTGGATCAATGTATGGCTTTCTATCCTAATAATTGGGGGAGCATGTATGCATACAAGTCAATTTGGTAAATAATTGTACACTACAGCTCATGTATATCTTCATAGACCGTCATAGAGTAACATAATTCACACCGAAATTTTTGAACCTGATAGTAGTCGCGTGGAAATCCATAGACCGCCAAAGTCGATGATAGCGCTCTGCCCAAACCAGATAGACCGAAAAAGTCCGCCATAGACCGTCATAGTGAGCCGGAAAACTCAGAGACCATCAAAGACCGATAAAGACCAAAATAGTCGCCGCTTGCACTTCATAGAATTTCAGTTTTTCCTGATGCGATTGGTGCCCATGATTCCCCCAACAGCTTCATCGACTTTCTGTCTCTTACCACCATAAACGAAAACAACGGTGGCTCAGTCTTGGGCTGGAATGGCTATGTTGATGAGAGCCTATAGTTTCCATTGCGGCGCTACCTCCAGAGCTCAAAGGCTTGAAACGTCTTCGCCATCCTAAGAGGAAACGACGCCCGAAATTCAAGAGGCACTGGAATCTTTTCTGGGTACTATTCACTGGATCGATCTCAGCCGAGGATGAGCAGTCAAGTAGCTATTCCACCGATGTAACTGGAGCATTGGAGATAACATAATTATGGTCCGATATCGATCTCGTAACGATTCTCGTTGCGTTCCTCATGCCTTGGACGCTTTGGCTTCCTTGAATGCGTAGTAAGCCACTTGCCATTCAAAGCTCCTGTTTCAATTGTGAAACCGTCAACCTTTAGCGCCACTGTTGGAGAGAAGTCTGTTCCGACCTGGGCAGGCACCGGATGCAGGCTATTGCCGGCGCCGCGCGCCTCTCACTGACATCATATATTCGGCGCTGTCTCCTCACTCGTCCTGCCTCTTTGAATGGGCACGCAATTTTTTGTTTCTCTCGGTGGACTCACTGCGTTCCGCCCTCGGCTAGAGCGTGAGATGTCGAGGCGCATGGAACCGTTGCCGAGGTGCCGCGAGTTTTGTGTAGCTGACATCACGGATCTAGAGCATCGCTTTCTCGCTTACCTACACACAGCCTTGGCGAGGCGCACCGATGGCTGCAACGGCTTCCTAGATGTCAGTCGTCTAGGCAGCTGCACATACCTCGGCACGTTCTCCGTCTACCCGAGCTAGCTTACGTCTTTGATGTGAAGGTGCGTCTAGGCGTCTCGTCGCGGCTGGTCATTGATGTGACTAGCCGGCTAGATGTGGCTAGACACCGCCTCCGGCTAGGCGCTGGCTAGGTCTCTCGAAACGGTGTCTTCTACCAGGGGCCGGAATGCAGTGACTCCGCGAAATTCAAGATATCGATCTCGGTGCTGCTCTGGCTTCCAACGTCCGATTCTGGTATGCGTTATTACACAAAGGAACAATCGTCATTTACCCTGCCACTTCTGTTCACACTGGGTACAAGGTCCCTGGTACCTGGCATGAAGGTTCCCGCGACTCACTGTTGGCGCGGTAATAGCAGGTTGTATGAACGCTGCGCCGTCACTGCGGTCATCCCATGACTATAAAGCAATGGGCTCAAACCCCAGCCGTCATCCCCCGCTTCGATGTCAGTCCCCGGCCGCTACTCATCCTTCTACGACCCCTTCGCCAAGGGAAACGTCGTTCCGGCTTCAGACGTCTTTCCCGAAGCCAAAGCTCTCTCATTTTTACACGTCGACGCGCCGCCTCCGTACGCCACCCTCAAACGCGTCCTCAACGTCGTCTCAGCCAAGGCGGTTTCCCAACCTGAAGCCAATGGATCCAGTTCACTCACCTACAATGCCAGCACCAATCTCGGAATCCACGGCCAAGGCACTGTCATCGCCAACTGCACCAGTCCGACCGGCCTTCTGTTCTCTTTCTCGACCGAGGACAACTCAAAGTCGTCTCTGTATGCCCAGATCACCGAGTTCGCCGTCAATCTTTGGTACGGCCCCACAGCCCCCGTAGGCAGCACTGGATATGTGCCGCCCGACCCCGTATCGATCCAAGGCTCCGTCGTTAACGAGCCTCCCAATGCTCCCACAAGGACGTTCCTACGCCCAGAGATGCCAGGTCCGGCACGCTACTGGATCTCTGTCGATCACAAAAACGGTATCTTGCGCTTTGGCAGAGACTACGCCAACCTTGCCTTCGTTTTATACGAGGCCAGACTGAAGCAGAAGGTTGATCCGGGTGTCTGGCACTGGATTGACGAGAAGGTATGATCCATTGCTTCTCATGGAGGAAGCGCAGCGAGTCTCACAGCATTTCGTAGTATGCCTTCATTGACGACCTCACGACGGTCAATGTCCAGCAAAGGGGAGGCAACCTCACAGCGGTAACTCGGCAATTTCCCAAAGTTAAATCAGACGCTGAATTTTTTCTGCGTATAGCGTCCTCTGCAGCTCGTGTCTCTGCCGCTACCCGTCGTCCAGAAACTGCCACCCGTAATTGTACCCAGCGCATCCATTACTCTTGACCAAATCGCCATGGGCAGTGCCACCGTTCCTGCCAACTTGAGTGCTGAGTGTCAAGTCCTCTACGCCAACGTCGCGGGTCCGAACATTATCCTTGACACGCCCGACTTCCCCGAATTCAGCCAGGCTATCGAACGCAGCGTCAACACGGAGGGCCTTCTTTGCCAGACATTGCTCAAGAAGAAAGCCGGCGAATTCGGAAAGGAGGACTACATGAGCACTTATCTCCGTATCACACTCGGTGCCGATCTGGGCAACTCGCCTGGACCGCCGTACGTCCTCGAAATCTGGCCTGCCCTGCATGCGTGAGTTGCCGCGTGCCCCTTGCCTATTTTCTCCATCTTATTGACCCCGAAAAGCTCCCCCATCCACAACCACGGCGACTCTCATGCTGTGATCAAGGTTTTGCATGGTAAAATTAAGGCGTACTACTTCACCTCGCTCTACGACGCCCAGCCTATCGGTCCACCGGCCAATCTCGAGAAGGGGGACATCACCTAGATCGACCCGGAAAACTACCAGGTTCACCAGCTGTCCAACGAGAGTAAGTCTGCAGCAGTGCTTGCGCAGGCGTCCAAAACTTACCATGGAACAGGCAGAGACGGCTCCGTCTGCTGTACTATCCAGTGCTATTCGTATGGCGCAAAGGATGTACGCCATTATGAGGCTTTCGACTACGTGAATGAAGCGACGCACAAGGTTGTTGAGCAATTCGAGCCTAACAGGTGAGTCCTTTCCGTAGTCATGTTCTATGGTTCTGTTGACTAAATCGGGCATGTGTTTGTTTCAGTGATATGCGCTACGATGAATTCAAGGCTGCGCTCAAGCAGGAGTGGTCCAGGCGCTGGGAACAAGTCTCCGAAGCCTGAGAGACGTCCAATTCAAATCTTCATGTTGAATTAGATACGGCTACAGACAACCATGTAGGCTGATGGGATTTCTGGTCGTGTATAGAGAGCGATTTTGAAAAATTCTGAAATTCTAAAATCACGTAAGTAATGGTACCAGGAGGGTCTTCAGGAGCACCAATACATCACATTTCGGAGTGAGAGTGGAGCTGGAACACGGCCGTGCAATAGTGGGGTGCAGCTCCACTGTATGATTCGATGAAAATATCTGCGACGAAACTGATGAGATCGGGATATCACACACTGAAGGTCTACGTATCTATGTACTTATGCGACGATGATATACGCGAGGCCAGAGCGCAAGCATGCAAGTATATCGAACCGACGACACCGACGCCGGGAGCGCCTACGCGGGGACGAGGGTCATGTGAGGAGCGTCTCCGGAGGATGGCAGACCGAGGAGGGAGACGTCGCGTATCCTCCCCCGATTCCGGGTACTCGACGACGAAAAGAACAGAATAGGTTTGTCCCCCCTCGTTCCGCACCTGCACATTTATGCGCCAATCGTCGATGAGCGAGTGGGGACGCGAGGCGTGGAAGCCTGTAGGCGATCTCCGAGACAGCGAGTCGCTCTGTCCCTACCCTCCCGTCTGCGCGTCGATGCGGGAGTCGGGATGAGAGTGGGCGGCATAAGTAGGTGCACCGAGTATGCCTCAGTCGGTACGTTGCAGATACGCAGAGATCGGGAGCGACCGCGAGCCTGTCGCGAGGGAGGGAGGCGCGAATGAGCTGTCGCCCACGGGCTCCAAACTGCTTCTCCCTTCCGCCTGCACGACTATATCAAGCGGGCACCATCCCATCCCGCCCCACCCCGCCGTCCACGCCTACATCATCTGGGATCTGCGCTTCCCCGGGCGGAACGCCCGTGTGGGGCTAGGCCTCATCCGTCTTCAGACTGGCGCGTGTACAGCGTTCACCATCCCGCCCGAGGTTCACGAACGCTGCGCCTCATCTCCATCCCACGCCTCGAGGGCGAGGGGCCGGGGGTGGATGGTGGGTGGTAACGACGCGACCACAGCACATGCTTGCTTGTGCCCCACAAGGCTCGATTCCGGGCTCCGCAGGGTGCGCGCCACAGAGATATGCATCGCACTGCGCGAGCGCGCGCAGCTAGGGAGTAGAGCACGAAGGGATGCGGCGGCGAGGGAGGCGCGCGCGAGGGATTGGGTCGCGATGGCCGTGGTATGGACGCTGCGTGTAAGCGGGGATAGCGCGTGTGGCTTGGAGTAGAGGTAAGACGCCCGTGGATGAATGGAGGGAAGAAGGCCTGTCGTAAGTCGTATAGTAGTGAAGGAATCGTGAGTACGTCGCTGCGCAAGTTGGTCTGCTTCGCATCCGACCTAGAGTGCTCGCGGGGGAAGTCAGGAGACATCAAGAGACGGATCGTGAGGGATACAGGGAGGGAATGATATCGTTAACAGTGCTAGGTGGTGCGATACGATAATATGGGTGAGACACAGTGCCAGAAGGTGGGACGCAAGGTGCATACATGTCGGAGAGGAGGACGTCCCCCATCACCCCGACGCCCACGATATCCGGACCTCCATCCCACGGACCTGAGAGCGAGGAGCGGGCAGTGGATGTCTAGCAGCAACACGACGACACCAACCTCGGGTCTGCGCAGCGGTGGCGCATATCGCTGGTCATGCAGAGCGCTGAGGTGCTGGGAGCGCGCAATGCGATATATGGGGTGCGCGCCGTGTAGTTCGCGTGCATATCATCCGACGTATGCACCTACCCGACCTCCAGAGCGGGCCTCCTTCAGAGCGGGGTCACACAGGACGGGGAAGTGCCGGGAGCAGGACGTGTACGGCGCGTTGCATCGCCCCCGAGGTCAGCGCCGCCAAGTCAGGATCTCCATGTGAGAAGCTTGAGGGCGAGGCGCGGGTGGTGCACGTATCCATCGACGGGCGCTTGCCATGCAGCGGCGGCGCCACCCAAGACGCGGATCTGGACGAGGAATGCGACCGGGCCGGCGGTGTTGGGGGCCGCGGCGCGGAGAGAGGCGGCAGTGAGGGAGGGCGTGATGGTCGCGGATGGATGGCGCCATGCGCAGTGTGTGGCCTGGAAGGAGGAAGGGGAGGGTGCGCGATTAGGGGAGAGCGCGCATAATGTGGATCTTGGACGCGGAGCCTCAGACTTGCCGATGTGAGGGCGGGTCGAGCGGCGACAGGGCCGGCGAGGGGAAGATTATGGCCTCATCGCAGACCGCATGCTGGATGGATGTGGGCCAGCAAGTGGGAAGGAACACCAGCGCATCGAGTCGCTCCCGGCTCAAGAGCTCCCGATTGTGAAGGAGGAGGAGCAGACGAGGTCGAAGAGTGTGGCCCGCAGGTAACGCGGTATCTGATGGGGTCGGTGAGCTTGCGATTGGGGCAGGAATGCGTAAAAACGGAACGCACCTGTGCACTCGTCCGCGGCGCGAATGTCCCTGGAGCCGATAGACTCGACATCGCCTGCACCAAAACGGGGAAGCGCATCCGCAGCCTGCGGCTGCGACACCGGAAGTCAAGAAGAGGAGCAGTACAGCAAGCGGCGCGCGCGTCTAAAGGAGGCGGGGGGTTTGAAGTATATTCGCTCTGAGGTTTGCACTCGACGAGAGCGCAGGATATACTAGCGCCGACGCTGCCTGCTTCGCTGAGCGTGAGTCACCTGGGCCGGATTAGTACGATGTGAAGGTGTAGTCGAAGTGGACAAGACTGACTGCCTATCCGCGAGGAATCCGCAACCCTGCGTCGGGAGCGACAACTCATGGCATTTCTGTTGGCGGTTCTGCTGTCAAGCGAGCCACAGCAAGCCATAGAGGGCGGTGTCAAGAGCTGGCGCTTGTGCATGTGGAGTGTTCTCCCATGGAGCCATGAGACCCGCGGTAACCTCGAGTAGACTGTGGCATGTCGTAGTACATGGTCGAATGAGCACTAGGCACGAGTTTGAGGGCTGCCAGCGCTTCTTCGGGTCAAAGAGCCGCAGAATGTGGTCGAAAGGTCGGACTCGGTCGGATGGAGGGGATGATCCCTGGATAACGGCTTGGTTCCTGGCACTGAGACGTGATGTACCGAATGGAGGAGGAGGCAAAGGATCAGGATGAGCGCAAGACGAATGTCTGAATTAGGAAATGGTCGGGATGATCGGGATATGCAATCCTCTTGCCTTCCCCGCTCATCTCGCTTCCCTCAGATTCGGAGATACGCTGCGTACGTGGACGTCTGAACCGCCCTCTTGTGTCCTGGATGAATCTCCCCTGCACATTAACGATCGGTCGTATCTCTGGAGTCGGCTTTGGCCAATTTCGCCCACTTCGCAATTTCATAGTATCCAAAACATTTCCTTCGGCAGGGTGACACACTCCTACTTAGTCGTGGGCACCTGCTTCTGACTTTTTGCTTCTGTCCTTTCCCCAGCTGGGAAACCATCTGTCTGACTCGTTCTCGTACTGCTGCCGACCTCTCCGGATCTCTCCGGGAGGTAAATCACATTTTCCTCGAATTTCCCTCATCGACTTCCATTCTCGTTCCTGATTGATCGAAGGATATCAGTATCGTTATCCAGTCGGCAACTCTGGAGCAAAAACCTTCTTGAAACTCGGAGGCGCCCAACCTGCTTGAATAAATCTCCGACGGCCGAGTAGTCCGAGGGTGTCGGTGAGATGTCCTTGGCTCCTCGCGGTGTATTTAACTGGCCAGATCCCTATTTCGCGCAGGTGTGCGTGATATATATCGGATAATACGTGTATCGTGATTCCTGAGTCGCCTCTTGCCTCAATGGAAAGATGCAGACTGACTGATTCGACCAAAGTCCGCGTATTGTCTCGGGTCCGAGTAGAATTTCCAACACATGGTACGTCGCAGCTGTACACTGCTTCCTCATTCTCGGTGCTCACCCCGCCTTCACTTCTATTTCACATAGTAAGACGTATGTACGCGCCTCCGAGGTGTGCTTTCGATTTCTTAGTTTCGTCCTGTCTGTTGACTGAACTTCTATCACTGAATATCAAACGTATGTGATGTCTCTCGCCTTCCTAAGCCACGGCCGTCGAAACGACCAGCCGGTGTCATATATCCAGAACAAAGCTCAATGCCGCAGAACAGAGACGCCGTATTGCAACGAACGTGAATGCGTGGTTCCGCATAGCGCGGGTGGCGCGGCGGCGCCAGTCCGAGTTCGACTTCTACTCGCGCGCTCGGACACCCTCTGTGACCGATATGCACACCTTGCTTCCCAATCATCCTACCCTCATGGCTCCGAACCTAAATTGGCGTCCAATCTTCATCCCCGCCAAGATTCTCACTCTAAACACCAGCTACACACCATCTCCGCTTCTAAACCAGGGCATTTGGGTTGACCCGAAACGCACTATCCGACTTCAGCCTCTAGCCTTCTACCTTGCTCCCCGCCTGCTTCAACTGAATTTACCAAGTATCCTCGTGCCACACCCACTCTTCGCCCGCTTCGGGAACACTTACATGCATCTACTTGAGCCCGGAATTCTACTCGTATTCCAAACTCGCGTCCAATAGCAATTTCGCTGCGTCCTCCACTGTGATTTGTTCCATCACCACAAAGCGCGGAACTTATAATTGAAGGCTCTGCAGTTCGCATATGTACAATGGTACATATCGATCGCAACACCCATCTCCGGCCAATGAGGCTCATCATTTCATGGAAGCGCGCGCTTTGGCACCACACTAATATGGCGTGCGGCCCGACGTTTGAAATAACGCAAGACGAAGACACCGGCATCTTTCTCTCCATAAAATCGTGTCTGTCTATCTGTCCTACTGGAGCCTCTATACTTAGATGTACCGATCTCCCTGTCAAAATTTTGACTCGTTGAGATACTGCAGCTCTAGCAGATCCGACGTGCCGAGAACGGTGGTCGGCTCTCTTTTTGAAAGGCATCCCGGTTGGAGACTGAGGCCATGTCCCCTTCCATTCGGGCACAAACGCCAATTCGACTTCTCATCTAATCAGAGTCAGGGTTGGGCCGCTGGCGCCGGCACGAAGTGGTAGACGTGAAGCGCCGTAGTGCGCGCTCGTGCTGCCTTAAATTTACCAATCATTGGCGCATGACACTGCATGTACTCGAAAAGCGCAGGTCGTTCAATCGAACTTCGTGCCGGACGCGTTCAACATCCGACTTCCGGCCCCAGTTGATTCCCTAAGGCACACATGTCGCGTCTCTGTTACATCCTGACCTGAAGCCATGGGCTTCTGACAGTAAACTCGATCTCGTACCGATTGGCGGACTGCGCGCGAAATGCGCTGGAACCGCGAGTACAACGGAATGGAACATGTGGATAAAGTGGATAAACCCGGAAGGTCGAGTAATATCAGCGCATCATTGGATCGAGATATCCAGCATTTGACTGTTTCTCGGCCCCCAAGAGACATGAGAGGCCCATGCTCGCCATTTTTAGCATGGACCCAAGGCATTTTTTGAATATTCCCGCATCGATTACTATTGGGAAGACGCTAAGCTGCGATCAGTCAATGCCAGCGCCTTACTGAGCGTCTGGTGTGGGGCTGTTCTCGCACAAGGAGTGGGAATTGTGCTTGGCGCTTCATCTTAGACTTCCTACAGCTGTTCCGTTCCGATGCTGTCGCTCGTTCCATGCTGAACCAACATGTCCTGGCTGTATATATACTCCAGAAGTGAAGACGGACATCAAGTCAAACTCACACATCGCAATGCCCCCCAGCTCTTTGCGTTGCACTTGACAAAATTCTAGAATATACCGTAGTCGCGGCAAATGGACTCCAGGAGGTTGCCGGACTCACTCAGATGCCCTGTCTGGACAGAATCAAGTCGTGGCTTGATGCATGGCTTGATACCGAAAGAAGCTCTCCAAGCTACCGCCGCGCGTGTTCAACGTCCGGCTGTGCCGTATCAGCGGTATATACGCTCATCATTGAATTGAAGTGTTCGAACACTGACGTTCTGCTTCGATTCGGCGTCACAGGTAGCATGAGATGCATCATCGTCACCATTTTTACGATCGACCTCTTTTTAAATAAATTTATTTCTACATCACTACTACCAGATTAGGCCACGTACTTGCGAGGTTGCAAACATGAATAAGTATCAATGTTTCACTGAGCGCCCGGTGTGGATCTGTTCTCGCATATGGAGTGGGAATGTGCCAGGTGCTTCACCCACTTACAGCTTGTCCATTCCGGCGCTGTCGCTCCTTCCATGCTCCATGTCCAATTCTGGGTCATCTTTCCAACAATTGATGCTGTCGCTCGCTCCATGCTGAACGTCCAGCTCCGGATCATCTTTCCGACATGTCCTGGCTGTATATATACCCCAGAAGTGCAGACAGACATCAAGTCAAACTCACACATTGCAATGCCCCCCAGCTCTTCCGCTGCACTTGAAAAAATCGTGGAATGTACCGTGGTCGCGGCAAATGGACTCCAGCAGGTTGCCGGACTTACTCGGATACCCTTCCTGGACAGAATCTGCACACTCGCGGTGACAATAATTCCGATGATGCAGGTATGGCATTTGAGAGATATGAATATGCTTTGGAGCTCAATTCGGGTTATAGAACACCAAGTTTCAGAAGGAGCGATGCCTCCGGATCGTCGAGGACATTCATCATTTTCTCTGTGTACTGATGAATCTATCTGTACACTCGGAGGATATTCAATCTCCGAAGATGCTTACGATAATAGCTCAATATGCATTGTAAGTCCAATCTGTACTACCCCATCATAGCTCTGGATTAACTCCTTTGTCTGAGGACAGAACACTCCAAAAGATTGATTCCTGTTTGAGAATGCAACAAGAGCTGGGAACAATCAAGCGACTGTTCAAGCAAAGTGAACTCGTCACACAATTGGATACCTGTGAGACCGAGCTAAGGACAGCATCGGAGGAATTTACCGTTGGTTATGCAGTCTTATTCCACGAAGCGCAGCTGATCAAACCTGGGATTTTACAGGTCAGACAAGGAGTTGGACTTGCTTCCGCTCTGGTTGAGTTCAATATCGATACTGAGAGCCGGCATCAACAACTCCTGGAATTGATTTCAACCCAGAGTGACTCTGTTGACACTCTTTCTTTCGTGAGTATATTCCACCCTTTCTGTTCTGGTAGTCTGAGAGGATGTCCCAGATTGGACGAAGTTCATTGAACAGCAGGTGGTTCATTTTTCTTTGGTTTGGAAAAATGAAGGTGGCACATCTGACCCAAGTCTTCTCCCAGCTCTGGTTCCTTCTCCTTATTGCCTGCCTCTCCACAAATATTTCATGGGCGGGAATCTGAACTTCAAGATCTCATGAATACCCTTCTCGCTGAACCTGCCCGAGTTGCAATATTGGGTCCGGGGGGGATGGGAAAGACAAGTTTGGCAGTGGCAGCCCTGCATAGCCCAAAAGTGGTTGATAAATATCCACTCGCCACTTTATCCCCTGTGATTCTGCCCAGACAAATGATGCCCTGGTTGCAACTATTGCTTCGAATCTTGGCCTTGAAGTCTCCCAGGGCTCAGCCAGACATATCATTCACCATTTGACCAAGGGTTCCTCATGCCTATCAATTTTGGACAATTTTGAAACACCCTGGGAACCAGTGGATGGGAGGGCAACGGTCGAGGAGTTTCTTGCTCTATTGACTGATATCCCACATGTTGGCCTTCTTGTACGTAGGCCAATTTTTTTGACATTTTGTCCATCTGTCTAAATCTGATGTTGGTTAGATCACGATGCGCGGGGCCGAGAGGCCAGCAAAGTTCAATGGACCCATCCATTCCTGCGCCCTTTGAGTCCATTGTCTCCAAGTGCTGCCCATCAGACCTTCATTGAAATTGCAGATGGAATCAATGATATTTCGGAAGTTGACCAGCTGCTAGAGATCACAGACAACATCCCTCTTGCAGTTCAGCTAGTTGCAAATGTCGCAGCCTCCAAGGGTGTTCAGGCCACCTGGATCATTGGAAAATTGAGAGCACTGCCCTGCTCTCTGCAGGTTGCAATAAGTGTTCCAACTTGGAGATTTCAATCAAGCTATCTCTTTCGAGTCCTCGCCTTGCATCTCTGCCTCATGCAGTAGACCTTCTCAGTCTGATGGCCCTGCTGTCAGATGGCATTTCTGACACCAACTTGACACCAAGCAGATCACCAATCCCTGAAATTCTGAAATGCAAAACAACATTGATCCCGCACTTCACTCGCTTATGTTGATCATGCTGGACGATTGAAAGTGTTGGCCCCAATCCGAGATTATATGCAGATTACCAGACCACCATCACCACATTTGGTACACCCCCTGCGGAAGCACTTCAATAATCTCCTCAAGCTCTGGAAGACTGTTGTGAACTCTTCCTCAGTGGGTGATTTGACACCGCACCTTCTTTCAAATCTTGGGAACACATATTACTGTATGGACTGGACTGTGATCCTACAGACATTGGAGACACCATCCAAGCCATTATGGCCCTCAACCAGCTGAATATGCTCATGCATCGTGGCCTCCCACCCTCATGTGGCGCCTGAAGGAAATGCTCCCCCATATCGATGATCCCAGGGTTCATGGGCAGTTTATTCTGGGAGCATTCAGAGCCAGGTGGTTCTATGCCATCCCGAATCCTGACAAGTACATGGATGAGGCAACCAAACATTTCCAGATTGTTGGCAATATTGAAGGCGAAGGTGAGTGCTGTTACCTGTGGGGGAGCCATAATTCATATGTGTCCAGCTGAACTTTACATCATGGCCGCCAAATATTATCTTGACATTGTTCGTGATCAGAAGAAGGCACAAAATCTCTTTCACCGTGCACTCACCTTGGGATGTAATTTTGCCAGGGCCCAAGTGAAGGACTCTATGGGTTGGCAATAATAGAATACCTTCATGGAGCATGGTCAAAAGGTCTCCATCTTGGTCATGAAATACACAAAACTGCTGTTGCAGCAGGCAATGTCAAGGGAGAGATCTATGGTCTTCAATGCCAGGCCAGGGGTTATATGGGACTTGGAGCTTTCAAACAGGGCATGCAGGCGGTGAATAAGGGGAAGGAACTGGTTCTTCAAGCCGGAATGCAAGGTGGCTCATCAGAGTTTGAACTGATGAACTTGGAAGGGGAGGTATGCTATCTCAAGACAGAGTATGCAGAGTCAAGGCATATCCGGGAGGTCATGTTGTCGCCACAGCTCCCCTATTCTCTCCCCCATCAGATATGCTTATGCTCTTGTCAGCCTTGTGGCCCTGGATCTTGCAACAGCAGCCAGTACAGATATTGTATTGCACAACCTCCACATTGCAGTTGATACATTCCGACACATAAACTATCTTCGGGGTTGTCTCAATTTGTGATGCCCATGCCGCTGACCTGAATCTCCGGGATGGAGATACAGCAGGGGCATGTAGTCAGTACATGCACACCTTTACTGGTGTGTATGGCATTGACAATGAGCTTGCATGCTACTGCCTGCTAGGTTAGCAGACCCTACACATCCGGTGCATGCTGCCCCAGAGCTTGAAAAATGGGCACTCATCTTCCTTGCATTTGTGATGCGGCCAGCAGTATGAAGCATACTGCCTGTACACCAAGCACTGTGGAGTCTGGGAGGTGTTTTTGCCAGACAGGGTGGAAACAATGAGGCACTCAGCATTTTTGACAGTTGCCTTGGAGGGGTTCACATGGATGGATGTCCTCAGAGTAGGGCAGAATGCATGCAAACAATTGGAGATGTGCACTTCCAACATGGAGAAATCTCTAAAGCATTCACCTTTTGGACAGAGGCTAGACCTCTGTTTAAACGGTCATCCCAGGCAAAGGCAGTGTCTGAGATTGATAGTCGGCTTACTAAGGTGGTGGAGGAGGAAGAACAGCACAAAGAAAATATGGGACACCTCTCCAAGTTCGATGTGCCCACTGCCTCCCTGCAGCAGCTGTCAATTTCTGAAGAGAAAGAAGCTGGTGCGAATTTTGAAATGGCCAGTGCTCAAGCCTTTGGGATGTAAACAAAAATTGAGATATTTCTTTTTCCTCATGTTTTCATGTATGTTGTGTTGTATACAAGACCATACCACTGTGTAGTTTCAAATATTTATTCAATTGTGATTGATTTTATTTTGACAGTAATATATGCTCCAGGTATTTGAGTATTTTTTACCAGTAATTTCACCTGATAAGACTGCAATTTCCCTATAAGTATAGGGTACCTTTGTCCCCCAATGGTACTCTATACTTATAAGGAACCTGGGTGTGCCACAAAGCCATGGATTCCAACACGTACCCATGACAAAAAATGTGATTTTATCGCCTGTGTCACCCATTTTGAAGGGTTTTTAGCAGGGGGTAAGTAAAGCATAACTTTCTAACCAAATAGTGCCATAGCTGCCACCAAACTTGTAGACCTGGATCAGCTCCAAAAATGTTACCCAATTAGTGTCATGTATGCCATGGGCCAATTTTATTGGGGTCAGTAAATTTTGTGACCAGGTTAAATAGCCACATGCCATGGGTCAATTTTGACAGAATCCGTGAATTTGTGACCGGGTTAGGTGGGGTCAGCCTGCTCTCCAGGTGTCAAGTTGGCAGTAAAGTGGTTTCCAGCTTCTGGTGGGTAGCATGGAAGTGCTTCATATGAATCTCGTCAACCTCTTCCTCCTTTACCAGCAGAAACTCCTTCTCATCCTTCATATAGGTCATAACACATCGGATTTCAATGTCGAGTTGCTGAATCTCCTCCTTCGCCTGCTTGAGTTTGTGGTAGCTTGGTGAGCAGCTGGATCTGCCCATGCCCTGATCATGGTATTGCTGGTGGGGTCCCGAAGAATGTCGAAGTCTGCAAGAAATGTGTAGTCAATAACTTCCTCCCATGACAATTGTTGCCTCAGAGGGTCCAAGGCCAATGCAGCCGAATTGTAGCACTGGAGAGCACTCCGGATTGCTTTGGATCGAACCTTACTTGTCCCCCATTAAGTAGTAAGATTCTTACTTTCCACATACCTTCATATGGACTCATAGCTGTATGCATTCTCACTTGTATTTGAACCGTAGTACTACACTGAATTCACTAGTTCTTCTGCGAATATTACCCACTTAAGTTCATACCTTCAATAGGTTATGGGCCCCGCCCGAATCTAAATACTTCACAAACTACTTTTCTTACCTCTACACCATGTCCACCCCCAACAGCAAACCCAGCAACTTTTTGCTATGCGTTCCCAAGTGCGGGGCCGATGGCAGCAACTGGAGCATCTACAAGAGCCACTTCAGCTTCACCGCCAACACTGCTGGACTTGCCGATCACCTCGACGAGAAGCATGTCACGTTGACTGTTCCTACCACCGCCAGCCCTCCTACGACTGCTGACACCATCACTCTCGAAGCTCACAAAAAAGAGCTCAAGACCTTCAAGTCGGGTCAGGCAATTGTGAAGCAGGTATTCTTGCGTGTTGAAGACGAGAAGACTGCAGCGGAATTGTGGACCAAGGTGATGAATGAATTTGAAAAGAAATCGAAAATGGTTACTGTGGATTTGCAGTGCAGGCTCAGAACGAGTGCTGCACCGAGACCGGAAATGTCTGAACTCACCTGGATAAGCTCCAGACCCTTTGCACCAACCTCATCAGTACATCTGCCAATGCTGGCAACAATAACTTCACTGCTGAAACGGTGACTATGGGGCTAGCAGTGAAATAACCACAAACCAAACCTTTGTAAATGAATACACGGTTTGATAATGCGACTACAAAAACTCAAACACTATAATCCTCGTGCAAGTTCGGGGTTCCAATCCAGTATAGATTGTGGAAATTTGAACTTTAGTTCTCTTTGAGAAGCAAGACTTTACAACAGGTCTACAAGTCGTATAGATAAAACTTGCTCAAACCCATTCTAGGCGCAATCACGGATACACAGACAAGATTTTATGTTCAACGGTTTTGTATGATGTGGGTCTAGTTTTGGAGATAGTACTCCGATGCGTAATACAAGCGATTCTTTATGAATCCCGATTCCAATAGTATCCGCAATTGCTAATCCTTGCGAGATTACAACCAATTGTCAAGTCCAATCTGTTTCCTTATATTCCACGTGTCCGTTCCATTTATCCAATATGTCCACGCACCGTTTATAAAGATCCAAATCCAACACAGATAATATTCAAACAGGGAAAACAAAACAAAACTTGGTATAGCTTCTGGGTGTCTCCGAATGAATGCCTACTTGAACCCGTTAAGTGTGAAGTCTAGTAACTTCGCATCCAACAGGTGGGGTGAGATTCACTGGTGTTCCTCCCATAACCATCCTCTTAAATACTTTACAGGATTCTAAATATAAACGAAACAGATACAAATGTGCAGTAGGATTCAGGGTATATGACTAGTGGTATGGGAGCTAGCCGATGAACTCCTGTCAGATATCAAGTGATTAGTAAAATTGAGAGAGATTTATAAGAAACATCAATGAGCCAAGCTTAACAATGAGTCAAGATCTACATTGCTTAGAACGGTCGTGATGGGATATTGTTGATATGTCAACTTTTAGCCGACCTCCTCGTCAGCGCTCTGTTACCCTCCTTGGTAACCCTCCACTTAATTGGTCCCGCTTCGAACCGCTTCAGTGATTTGTCTGAAAACCGTGATAGCCGTTGCTTCCCAGTACCCGAGTATGGTTTCTTAGTCAATTGGTAGATCAACCAAGTCCAGCCTTCTCTTGGTAGTTCTGAAGACGTCAAATGATGTCCAACAATGATCCCTCTAGTTCAGAAGGATAATCCCTCATAATACGCCCTTAGTCAGGGATGTGCAGTAGCCCCAATCCGTTTCCAGGATGGTAAGGCACTTTCCGTGATTGCTCCATTAGCGGCTTCCCATGTCAACCCTTTACCAGGATCATTGTCTAGTGCCTTTCTAATGGTTCAAGACACATTATATTGTTGAAAGGGCTAACCACTTGACTACTCGCACGAGTGGTCAAGTGGTTAGCCCTTTCAACAAAATATGGAAACCCTACCTTTGTAGGTTTATTTCGTCATATCCCCCGGCTTTATGCCGAGTATCGCGTGGTGCTGTGCTGCCCTTGGCCTGGCCTAGTCCTGGTTTTATGTCCTTCTGGTGATCTTATAATTCACCACCTCTGAGGATCGAACCAGCGGCCCGTCCAGCCTACCCATTAGGTAAGGGTTTCCATATTTTGTTGAAAAGGCTAACCACTTGACTACTCGCGCAAGTAGTCAAGTGGTTAGCCCTTTCAACAGAGAGTGAAGGAACACAATGAGAATCATTATGAGATCGATTATCGATCGGTCCGATATCGATTATCGATCGGTCCGATATCGATCATCAATATCAGACCATAATTATGTTATCTCCAATCCTCCAGTTACTCACCAGTTACATCGGTAGCTACTTGACTGCTCATCTTCGGCTGAGATCGAGCCAGTGAATAGTACCCAGAAAAGGTTCCAGTGCCTCTTGAATTTCGGGCATCGTTTCCTCGGACCTCTTGGGATGGCGAAGACATTTCAAGCTTTTGAACTCTGGAGGTAGCACCGCAATGGAAATTATAGGCTCATAGCCATTCCTGCCCAAGACTGAGCCACCGCTGTTTGTTCATTATAGCCGTCTGCATAATTCCGTGAACACGCAATTTTTTTTTTTTTCGCACTGTCACGTGGTGATCGGAAACTCCCGGAGGCCAAAATTTACAATCCCGGAAAGTTGGTTTCATGAGGGATTGTCCTTCACGGCATACCTTTAATGAGAATTCAAAATGAGTCCTGTAATATTTTGAGTATCTCCAGTTAATCCCAAGTTGATTCCGGATTCTCCGGCACG
This sequence comes from Mycena olivaceomarginata, assembly GCA_029378375.1. Lineage (NCBI taxonomy): Eukaryota > Fungi > Basidiomycota > Agaricomycetes > Agaricales > Mycenaceae > Mycena > Mycena olivaceomarginata. Next base: position 31,309 of record JARKIC010001114.1, on the reverse strand, counting down.
GTTGGCATTTGACAGGTGGCAGGCGCGAAACAAAATTTGTGTGTTCACGGAATTATGTAAACATTTTTCTCGTTCGGCAGTGCCCATCACGTTGCACATGTTGGTTTGTTTCTCCATAAGGCTTAATTAACCCATTTTTTCTCTCGTGCAGTGGCCCCATGATCTGACGCCGCAATTGTGCTTGGACTGCGCCGTCAAATCCTTTGGCATCTGAGCTGCCCAAATTGGGCTCCGTTGGTTTGTGAGACAGCTGAGATTTTTAAATCCACGCCCGACCCACACTTTAAGAGAGCAATTTGCATCAATCCTCCTTCTTTTCTTCCCCTCATCATCGCCCCCACAGCCATACCTTACTGCCACCTCGCTCAAATCGAAAGAACTGACTCACCTCTTCTGGTGGCTTTCCTCCCTTCAAGATTCCGATTAAGAGTCAACTCTGAGCGTTGGGCTGGCCAAAGTCATCAAAAATTGGCTTGTTTCTGGGAAACTGGACGTTATTTTCAACTTTCGCCGAACCGCCGCGCCGAACTCACGGTCTCCGATAGAGCACTCAAGCCCTGTTCAAAAGGGACAGTACCTATCTTCCCCATCACTCACTCCTTCTTTCCCCTCCATCATTATCTCTATGCCACAAGATCTTCATCCCCTGTTTGTTCAACACACTGCTCGAGTCTACCCTCCCAAAATTCAACGAGCAGCAACGAGGCCAAGACTACTCCACTTCAAATACCCGGCACGGCAACTCTAGCGGCAATCAGTGCCCTGGGGAATTAACTGCGATGGTCAAGGCTTCTGGGATATCTGTCCGTTATGAGATGCTCAACACCTCCGGCTGCAACAAGGTCACTATCCAATCCTTGGACAACTTTCCGAACACGGCAAGCCTTTTGTATGGTCTCTTACCAGCAAGCTATTCCGGCTACTCACGATCCCCATGGCCAAGACCTCGGATGCAAGAGTCTGGATGGGCTTCTGATGCCAGTAAGAAGGTTCTCAATAATGCTCCCTGGCTTCGAAGCCGCAACATAATCTGGTGTGGTTGCCCCTGTCGTTTTGCTGTGCACTGATCAAGGAGTTCATCAATGGTTTATTTATTGCCGTACGTATCTCATTGAACCCGGAGCCGAGCACTTCACTGACGGTTGCCTTCAAAGGTTCAATTTAATTACCTCTTTTTGAGCATAGGAAATCATTTGGGGATTTGGTTGGTACGTTACGCCCAGCAATTATTCACTTACCACCAGAGAATATATTGTTGCCGGTTGTTCGTTCCCGGGGGCGCGGGTGTCATCAACATGGTCGGTGTATTTCCTCAGCTGTTGATACAAGCAAATATTCTGTTCTCCTCCTATCATACTGATTAACCTCATTGTCCAAACACCATTCGAGGCTGCTAGCACCCTGCCTCTGACCTAATACTGTACAATTTCGTTCAAATCGACAGGGGGTGTGACGCGTGACCCATTTTACCTATTCGACATTTCGGCAAGCCGCCGATATTTTTTGCGTGACACCTCGAAAATTTCGGCATTTGAAACCGGAAATTTTGCCTTTTTTGCCTTTTTTTATTTATTTTAGGCAATTTGGGGCCTGTGTGACCACTTGGAGGTTCGACAGAGGCCCGAGTGACGCGTGACATCGACCAAAGTTCGTGATCGACAAGGGGGTGCGTGATGCGTGACTGCCGATTTGAACGAAATTGTACAGTATTCGCCGTAAGATATGCCAATTCTCCATGCTCTGGTATTCTGCTCACCATCGTCGCATGTGGTTCTGCGCATGTGGTTCTGACCGTGTTCCCCGGCTTGCAGAGCGGCTAGATGATTCATTTTGTATACACACTCGACGAGCGCGCCTGACTACTACAATATCAACACGATCCCGGATACATGCAGTATGTCCCTTCGTGTCCCACAATTCTCCGCATTCTGATTTCGCTGCACAGCGGCGCTCGCGCTCATCGACGACACTGTGTGAAATATCCGCGGCATAAGCATCCCCTATGTTCAGTTGTTCACGATCAGAGTACTCTCGTCACGTATACTTCCGTTCTGTGTTGTTGATCCACATTCGTGTAATGTGCGCAGTTGTCGTACTTGCCTTTAGATAATTGCCTTTGGGTTTGAAATATACATGATTCCCTCCATTTAACTATCATTCGTTTCATGGGAAGCATGGTTTGTCGAAGGGCCATTCAAGCTTAGCAACTAAACGAATTTTACGTCAACTCGGTCCAAGAAATCCGGATCTGAAAGCCATGCTTATATACATGTGTAACAAACTCATACATAGGCTGCACTTGGTTGGAACTGAGGTGAGTTTGAACTTTGATATTCACTTCGGCGCTGGTGAAGATCAATTATCAGACTTCCCTACTACAAATAACATAGAGGGCCCAACTTCTGATTCCCCTCGTCTTCTTCTGAGTGTTTAAACTCTCTCTGCATCTCTCTCTCTGCTCCCAAAAAAAACAGAGGCACCCGGGAAGCTGCGTGCTTCGCCGCCGCTGCCTTTGTTTCCATGTGGTGAGTGTCTGTCGAAGTTGTTAGAAGGTGAAGTAGGTGCCGAGGATACCGAATGATGATCGCTGGTGAACCGGTGAGAAAGATAGGCGACAATCAAGGCCGAGGAGCGGCCGCGGGAGGGACAGACAGGCGTAATGTTATAAAGAGAGAGAAGCCGGAGCGAAGCGACGGCATATCTTGTGGTGGTACATAAGAGACAGGAAGTCGGTGAAGCTGTTGCCAAACATAACCAGCCATCCGGCCCGAACTTTCCCGCCCTCAATGCATCAATGCATTAATATTACGGACGGATACGGATCTCTTCTAACGGGTGAACCCGTCTCAGACGAAACGGGTCGGATCCGTACTGTGAACTTGGCTCACCTAGAGTCCGGTAAGTCGTAGATGCGAAATTAAAGGTTTTTTTTCCCCCCGCATCAAGCGGTTTCAAGTGAAATCGGAGGAGTGAGAAATGACAAGTCGGAAAAATCGGAAGATGGCACTCATTACAATCATCACTCAGCACAAAATTTTAGGTCTGTTAGCTCCTGTGAGAGACTTTCTGCCGTCCTCAATGTAGTGCTGGCCAAAATATGATATGAACATGAAATTTCTGTATTGTATTCATATCCACATCATATTCACCTCTGCCCATCTGTATTGTATCTGTAGCATATCATATTCATATCCCCGAGATTGAATATGAATATGATATGGATATATTCAAATATATTCTGGTTTAATTTTTGCCCCCAAACAACACATCAAAATCCGGCCAGCTTACTCGAAAAGAGGTTCTCTATGGACTGCAGTACAAACGAGCCTTCAGAGGCCCAGTTCTGAGGCAAAATGCTGAACCCAGGTGCCCGGCAAGCCTCACCTTCAATGTTGCAAACATTTTTTGATTGTATCAAGTCGCTTGTGGGTAAGAGTTTCTGAGCCAGAGCGCGGCTTGGGAGAGATCCAAGCTAGCTCCCGACCATGCTGTTCAGTGTGGATCACCAGACCCGTGCCGATTGAAGTCTGAGGCAGCCCAAACCATGGTTGAGTGTATCCAAATGTATCTGGATATGCTGACCACTGTATCATATTATATCCATATCATATTCATATTCATATCCATCCATATTCATATTCAGTGTGAGGGTCCAAGGCCATATCATATTCATATATATCTGAATATATTCAAAATATATTTTTCCGTATCATATTTTTGGCCAGCACTACCTCAATGTATTTACACCGGGTAGGCCAACGCCGGACATTCTCCCTGCTCTCGAATTCTCTTGAGAACCCCGGACACACCAAAATAGGTTGGAGGTTCACTAATGGCCACGGCAGTTGCAAGAAAACATACTGCACAATATATTGATCTCATTTAACTTTGTAACAAAGTTAAAGTACGATCACCCGATAAGATCTCCCGGTAGTGCCAACTTGTTGAAAAAGGGGGATCCCTCCCTGACCTGTGCATTGTCCCTGTGAGTTCTTTATACTAAACAGTCTGAAATTGCTTACCTTGACACCATAAGAATCGGTATCGGAAGATCCTAGACCTGTGATTCGAGTCAGTTAGTGTTCGTAAGGGACCGGATCCGCGGCGAAGGGTACATACTTCCTGCAGCAACTGTCGGTAAAGCATCAGTGAGACGTTCACGCCGCCTGGGGAGAGACACGCACTGAAGACATAACCGTTCCTTCCACTGCTAGTTCCCCAACTGTTCTGCACAATCCAATACCTGCCCCAAATTTTCAGGAACCGAGAAGGCAACATAGAAGGACAAACGCACAGTCGTTTTTTTGGACTCGCCGGGCTTTGTAAAGTGACTGTATCCAACTATCGTCATAGCGTGGCCCCCGTAGGCGCATGTGGACTTCTGATAGTCAGGGTGGCCGTCATCTTATGATTCAAGATAAGGAAGCTGTCAACCGGAGGTGAATACCTTACTTACAAAAGACTTTATCGCTACTGTCACCCGCAACGCTTGTGGCGTATCTTGAGAAGCTGTCGTTGATGACGACCTTGGAAGTTCAGGCCATTCGATCAAAATCATCCGGACACAGCTCGACTCACACCAAGAGAAACGGGCCCAACGGTCTGACGGCAGGAAGATCAGGATCACGCAATATGTCCTTTGCTTGACGCACTGAGAGATGTGTCTTCATAAGCTCCCAAGCCTTTTTCCCAAGGACGGCAGGGGAATCCATAATACGCGGTCCGAGATGTAAGGGAGCTTTCCATATTGAGAGAGGCCACATTGATTTTTCTGCGGAGATATCAATATTTTTTGGAGAAAGTACGAGCATGGGAAGACGGTGGAACTTGAGTTGAAGGGCGATACACACCTGGCACTGGGGATCATTGTCGCGATTACTCCAAGGCATGCAATCTTCAGTGGCTATATACGAATTTCCGACGGCGTTGAGAACAATAGACATCCGGTTTCCGACCGTAAGACTTGTCTGTTGTGCACGGCACATGGCGACCCAAATTGGAGAAAGATCTTTGGTAGTTGTCCCTACCAAACGTGCGCTGAACAGTACCCTGAAAACACGATGCATGAATCCAAACCCACAGGAAATGCAGAAGGAAGGCCCCGAACCTCGACCATTGTGGTCGTTGTGAAAGACACTAGGTAAACAATTCAGTCACAATCGCGCATTATTTCCGATAACCACTTGCCACATAAGCTGGTCTCGCCTTGGTTTTTGCGGGTTGTGACCTGTGATGGGCGCGGGTCAAAGCTATCAGGCGCCCGAGACTGAAGCTCTCGCCGGGCAAAACTGTTGGCATAGTCATTTGCCAGTTGTTCGCCAGTTGCTGCATCCTGGTTGAGTTGTGCGATTGAAATGGGGCTATACCCGTCGGGTATACGGGGGCAGAGTGGATTGGAATTTGATCCAACCGGGGCTGAGAGTACGGGGTAACTAGTTTGGAGATAGGACGCAGAAGACGACTTACGACCAATCAATCTGAAAGAAACGGCCCGATCCACGCCAGAGGGAGTGGTCATTGAACGATAGGTCCTGCATTCCAGAGAATGATCATCAATCGGTGAAACCGAGAAACTTTTCAAGATCAGCAGGTGTTGGAGTACCAAGATTGAAGATATTACCCGACGCAGCCGTTCTGTGTGCCACACTTTGTACGACATGCTCCGACCGTACTTTCTGTTGTCCTTGAGAAGAAAGGATCTTGATAAACGCGATCCTGTTCGCTCTACAGATGATGTCAGACCCACAAAGAATATTGACCAAATGACCATAGTCGCACCGCATACTTTAGAGCGTCACAATCGCACCCATCGGTACTGATTTTCCAACAGAGAGAGGAGCACCCTAGGAATCCACATGCAAGCGAGCCTTCCTTGAAGAGGCCGCGGCAGCTACCAGACGATGTATTAGATATGTACTGGTTTGCGCTTGCAAACCAACCTAGACTCGAACACCTTCTCACCTGATGAATTGGGCATGGAATAAGCAACAGTGAGCTATGATGCATGCCAAGTGCACCGACCTCCTTCAGAGCAATGGGAAGACCAAGATCTCCCGAGTGCGTCGCACGACGTCGAGTAGTACATGTAGGCAGCGCACTTGGGTTCTGGATCCTTTCCCCGCTCCCAGTAAACAAGATCGATATAGTTGAGCAGGTTCCCCGCTTTCTTCCGAGCGTTCGCCTCCATTTGATTCATATGAACGCCGACAGCAATTGATCCAACGAGCGCAATGAATGCACCGATAAGTAGCCAGACAAATCCTTGACACGGATCAGCGCAAAAGTGGGACGAGACAGGTGTGAGACTGACGCTTCTGGAGCGTGGCTACTCCCTTCTCTTGAGCTTCGGCCGCAGTTTCGACGACATGATTTGTTGTGTTTTGGGCTTGTGAGACACTGAAAAGATACTCTTGTTGACTGATTTTGCCGTCATCTACCGCAGGGTCAGTGTTGAATAGCTGAGCAAACCAAGGTACCTCACTGTCAAAATCCACACTGCTGATAACATAGTCCACAATCTTATCCCGTCCTAGATTCTCGTCGACATCCCCCAACCCTTGCAAAAGCGTAGGATTTGTCGCCAGGAGTTTGGCTATTTCAGTGGCGTCCAAATAGCCGTCTGCGTTCATGTCCGCAGTTGTGAACATTGACTGATGCTGCCCGTCAACTGGAAGGGAATGAGAAGTCGACCTGAACATATGAAGTGACATACGCTGGAATAAAGTTTTCCCAATTACAGTATCTCGAGGATCTTCTGCATTGAAGAACGTAAGCAGCGGTGATTGAGTCAGTGGTCCTCCTGGGGACAACGCGGGGAATTGATTCCAAGCTTTGAAGGTTGGAGGAATAGGATCGGCTGGTTCGGCGACGGGTGGAGACTCTACGCAAACCAGTTGGTCTGGTGCTAGATCTGGGCAGGATAACGCCGGGTTGAATTGAACGAGCTGTCCGGACTCAAGTCCGTGATCCTCCTCAATCTTGGCACACCAGTCACCGCTTTGAACCTGAAAACAAATAAGCAGACCGTAGAAAGACGCAGTGAATATAAATACCCTATACACTTCTCCGCAGGCCGGAAGTACGCAGGCCACTGCGCCTGGTTGGAGATTATCACAGTTTATGTTCGCATTCATCGCCAAAAACTGCCCGAGTTGAATGGAGTATCCGCTGGCGAGCCCAGAACAAGTGTCTCCCTGGGACACACCGACCTGAGTTTTACATGGAACAACTGGCAACGGTTCCGGTGCTTGTATTGGCAGAGATGTCGGTGTGGAAATTGCAGTAGTGGTTGTGGCCGGCAGGGGTGGCGCAATACACAACCTTTGCGCAGGGAAAAGTTCACTGGCAGTTTTGAGTTGGATTGTTCTGGCAACTGGATAGATGGACCCACTCGCAGGAGAATCCAGGATTCAGTGAGAGAAGGTCGTCCGCAGAAATGCCTTGCTCGTCCTGAATCTTGGTACAACCAGTCACCCGATTGAACCTCATAGGTCTTCGAACAAGGGGCGGAAAGGCACAATCCTTGGCCAGGAGCAAGAGTGGCGCAATTCGAATCGGGATTCAGGGCAGCGAGTTGCGCTTGGGTAATGTGAGCAACTCCGGAGATGGCGAAACAGCCTGTAGATCGTTGAACGGCTTCAATAACGCAGCGGGCGTGGAATGAACCTAGTAATGCGTACCATCACCGGAAACTACAGTATACAATGTGCCGCATTGACTCTGTAAGATAGACGCTGAAAGTCCAGAAGCCGACACTGGCACCCGGCAATGAGCACAATGCCCCTCTACAGGACCAGAACATACCCAAAGCCAAGCTACCATGAGAGCCAAGTACAAGAAGCCAGAGTGGATGCATAGTGAATCCGGCCCCTGAAGGACAGGATATAAGTGATCTTCTTGAACGCGGAGACTTTGGGCTGTACGAGAGAACTCCTAGAACGTCCGTCCGAGACAACGAAACGCCGCCTCATCAGATATCAGAAGTTCTGCCGGCAGAATACATCACGATCAACAGCGCCAGGTACAGAATTTGTAGATTGCCGCGGGTCGCGCATCTAGGGCAGCCTAGAACTACCCACCGCCCGTTCTTTGCGGCTGCGACGCGTGTCGCCAAACTCGTCTAGTACCCAATTTGGTGAGCCGTGTATCGTGCCCGTATGTAGCGGTCGAAGCCTTTTTCTCTCATTTTTTGCCCTCCCCGCGGGGCTCATAACAGCTTAGTAAGGGCACGGACAAGTGAAATACCCGAATTCACCATGGTCGGCGTTTAGAGCGGCCAGCTTTGATCATTCTTCGGTAGTTGAACTGACAGATCATGCCAAGAGATAACAAACCATATATGCCAAGGGTTAATGAAATACAGGTCAAACCCCTCACAACCCATACACTTTGGTGGAGAGCTATGGGTTATGGGATACTGCGACCTTTTACAACCGGATTTCCATCAGTTTGACATCGGTTAAGCCGTGGGAAGTATGGGTTATGGGATTAGAGGGGTATGGGTTCCGAGGGGTTCGACTGTACCCCGATTTCACCATAGTCGGCGTTTAGAGCGGCCAGCTTTGATCATTCTTCGGTAGTTCGTATTTGAACTGACGGATCATCCCAACAGATAACAAACCATATATGCCAAGGGAACGCAAACCATGCACAGTGCGCGCTAAATTTCGAATTAACACTCCTCATTGGTTGAACTGGCAGATTGATATCCAGTTCCATTCTGTTCCGTTGCAAACGCAACAGAACAGAACAACAAAGCAAAAGGCTTGGCTTTCTCGAAATATATGCCAAGGGATAACAAACCATCCGTACCTGGCGTGGCCGCACAACTAGCTTTCCTCATTGGTTGAGATGACAGATTGATTCCGGAGAAACTACAGGAACAAGAAGAGGAAGGCAACACAGCGCTTAATATACGCTAAGGGATAACAAAACATCCGCACGTTGGCGCGGATGATCACCGGGCTTCCGAAACTTAACACGCTTAGAACTAGGGACTCTTAACGGGAACTGCCCAATCCTAGGGTGGCTACTACGCATGCTGCCACTCGGAGTTCAAGTCTCGGGTGCATTCGCCCTTGGATCGTTTGTGATTGGAGGTACGAACCCGTCTCCTGCTTGAGTTCAAGCATAGTCCCGTCACACATCGTTCACCCCAGCTCTCGGTCATGGAATATTCCCCAGGGCGAACTGCACAACCACGACCGTCGCATCTGGTGATAGCTGCGCCACTTTAGCCACTCGCTGCGGATTAAGCGGAAACCAATTCACGTCATTCAATCCTGGTCTGGATTGTTCAAAGCTCGCGGTCGACCAGTGGGTCTGCTGCACCACTGGAACTCTACCGTCAAAGTGCGTTGTTGCAGTTCTTCCGTCGGGCGAATATTAATACTGAAGAACAGACGTCCGAATCAGAACCCGGATGGATCATGCTACTATGTTGAAATCGGTATGTCTCACTCCGGGGGCCTTACTATGACTTGTGGTAGGTAACAATGGGTTACAGAGCCTGGAGCAGATTGCTCGCAACTTTCGGTGAAATACGATGTTACTTTACAGGTCATTTCCACCGTATGTGCGCCTGGTAGTGCCACTAATGTCTTTCTGCTGTAGGAGATCGATACTTGGAATAACAGACGTGGAGGTTGGTGAATAAACATTGATATTGAACAAAGTGTTTACTTTTCGCGGCTAGATGGACTGACTGTCAAGGGCTCCAGCCAGGAATGAATGTCTGCGTGTCGAGTGGTACACCGAAGGCTCCGACTCAGAATGCTAGTATGTAATTTTCCTGGTTTTCTTGACTCGTCTTTCTCAGCAGCTTCAGGTATTCCATGTGGGTTGGAGAGCGTTGGGAACAAACCATGTCCGCTCAATGGTTGCTGTGACAAGTAAATACTCTGAGTCCCTGAGAACCTAGAGACTAATCGGCCCATGTGAATACACAGATGGGGCTTGTACGTTTAATTTTTTCGTTTAACTCGATGACATGCTTATAATCCGTCATGCAGTTGTGGCCTCACGTACGTAGTTTGTTAATTTGCAAATTTACCTGATGTGCTTTTCTAGCGATGAATTTTGCACGGAGAACCCAGGCGGGGCGCCCGGGACAGGCTGTCAGAGCAACTGTCAGCTTCTCTCCAGCTTTGATAGTGTTCAAGGCGCTCTCGGTATATATTTCTTTTACCAACCGAGTCTGTGACATATTAACCCAGATCAAGGTGGCGGCGCCAGGAACATCATCGGATATTACAGCAATTGTATGTTCTAATCGTTCAGATCTGAATGATCTCACTTAGCTCGATCCAGGGGCATCCACGCGTACTTGCGACGGCGTACCCTCCAACGTTGTGCCCGCTGTTAGACCGCGCGATCTCGACCCATTCGCATACTCGCACCTCGTCTACTCCTTTGCAGCGATCTCCAGAGGCAACTGGCGATTGACGGAAACGCAGGATAATGACCGGGAGCAAATACAAGAGTTGCAAACCCTCAAACAGCAGAATCCCAATCTCAAAACGATGTGGGCAGTTGGAGGATGGGCTTTCAATGTCCGTCCTTTCTCACGCCAGAGTAATTGCGAAGTGACACTTTTCAGGACCCTCCGACCCAAGACATATTCTCCCTGGTGGCAAGCACGCCGGGAAACCGTGCTACTTTCATTTCCAACGTGCTGAGCCAGCTAGCCGACTACGGGTTTGATGGTCTCGATATTGTGAGTTTCTGACCCGCACCGTTCTCTTGTTCAATGGCTGATAAAACCAGGACTGGGGTGTGTTGGAATTGTGCTGTGTGCCTTCCGCGCGCTAATGAAAACTAGAGTATCCCGGCATCGAACGTGGTGGCACCGAAGCCGACGGTGAGAACTTCTTGAGTCTGTTGAAGGAGATGCGAGCCGCAATCAATGCTTCTGGACGGAGACTGGTGATCACATTTACGGCGCCAGCGTCCTTCTGGTCAGCCGCGAGCTCCTCTTCCTCTGCTTGCACTCACGATGAGCCGCCAGGTACCTTCAGCAGTTCAAAATTGTCGACATGTCCAACTATGCCGACTGGATCAACCTGATGACCTACGTGAGCCCCAATCTGAATAAATTTTCAGTTATTGACCGTTCTTCAGGATATTCACGGCTCTTGGGACATCAAGTTCAACACTGGCGTCCTTCCACATACCGCTATTCCTGAAGTCAATGCGGCCGTGGATATGCTCGTCAAAGCCGGTGTCAAACTAAGCAAGATCAATCTGGGAATTGGTTTTTATGGTCGTTCGTTTACCCTCGTAGATCCCAGCTGCAATGTAGCTGGATGTCCTTTGTCTGGCGGTGGTATTCCTGGGCCTTGCACCAGTACGTCAAACCTGACCCGTCTCCCAGAGTTCGATTTCTCACGCGTCGACACAGAGGGGGAGGGTTTTTTGGCCTACGGAGAGATTGATTATTTGATTCAATCCCGAGACCTGATGCCGATGTACAACGCAACGTCTCAGACAATGACCCTCACGTATGGTGATCAGTGGATTGGGTGAGGACCGTTTTATTTACCCCAGCAAAGCGTACTCACGGGCTTGCAGATACGAAGACCCTTACACCATCGCGCAGAAACTTGACTATGTTTTAAAACGATCGATGCCTGGAGGTAAACGTTGTTCCTGTTAGATCCGTTCTCGAGTCGACCTCAAGGTCATGCGTTCAGTTTTGATCTGGGCGGTGGACCTAGATAAAAATGCAAACCTCCTCAGTGCAGTGCGTACTCTCGGTCATGATACTCTTTTCAGTTTTGACGCATTAGTAGGTTGTGGGCAAGTCGCTAATCCCTGTGACGAACCAAAACGACTGTCCAGCAGACGGTGTTTGGCCGCGTACACCGCCTGCAACAACCGCTACACTTCCATGTGACGCATCGAGCCCAAATGGACCGAAGAGGGAGAGACGCTGTGGAGGTCCGACTTGGGGAGCCCCTACTGAAACATTGTGCGGTTTAGATAGCATGATGTTGGCTGCGTTTGGGCACTGCTCATTGTAGTTTCTGGTAAAGGACTAATTTACTTCATTTCAAAAACTTGTATTCCTGCCCGAGTGGAACCTGTAAAGCTAAGACGGTAGCACACCAGGAGAATTGTTGGCATATTCCTCTGCGTACTCGCTTGCCAGCAGCTCTCCGAGTCTGGCAGCCTCTTCCAGGTCCGACAAAGGGACTGGAACGTAGCCAGCTGGGACTGGAGGGCAGAGAATGAAATTCTCAATCGGTGCTTGAAAACTGTGAGTGTTAAAAACTGTGTAGGTGCGTCGGGACATACGTTCCGCAAGGCCACCGTCAACCGCAGGTGAAAATGTTGTAGGAACATCTACAGGTGAGGAAAGCCTACTGAAACCGTTAACAGATGCTCGGTTACACACTCTCCCAACGAACTCAAGAGCTGTGGCATCATCCTCGTGATAGCAAATATTGTACGCCGGCCCCACGGCTGGCACGGAACACTGTGAGGGGCGTGGGCGAGCCACAGCAAACGGCGTTGAGAATAGGGAACACAGACAGACCATGGAAAGGCCTCGCATGGCCTTGACGAGAGAGTGGAGAAAGGAAGAGGGCCTGTGACAGCTGTCACAGTCCCACCCCGTCGCAATCATTATGACGCGTGACCGTCGCTGTGACATCGTCTTTTCTTTTTCTTTCGACTTGTTTCTTTTCCCTTTCATTCCCTTTGCGACTCCACCTTCCGCATCGCTGCCTCTTAATACTTAAAATTATGGACGTCATCTGCTCCAATTTGGATGAGCCCCATAATTCATTCCGCTCCTCAAGCTTCAAGTTGGCGGCGCACATTTATTCTAAGGCCCAAGAGTGATGGTAAAATTCAAATCGGTCTCCCGACCGATTGAAACCGAACCTGCCGAGCGGTGAAACCCTCGGCAACCTGAAGGCATTTCCGGCCAAATGAAACCTTCGGAACGACCGATTTTTCTAACACGGAACTCCAACACGATATCATGGGGCCGCAGAAGAACATCACGCCGTTTTCCGTCCCGGTCCCTTCACACAAGCTTAGAAACATCGCTCCAAGAGACCGTCTGCTTCATTCAGCGTCATGAACATACCCGTGCGGACCGGCGGCGACAGCTCTCCTGCTTTCGCTGATTAGTCACTCAGTCGCCCGACAAGTCAATATCAGCGTCAGCACATCCGAGATCCTAGGCGACCTTCCACCCGTCGCTCGTTTCTTTTGGTTGCGATGAACCCAACTATGCGACATACCCAGACGGCAGAGCGGTTTTATCTCACCTAGGAAACCTAGGTCCCCACCAAACATACTTCCGGACCCATAATCTCCTCACCACCCTGTGATCTCCCCTCCGATACAACCCCGCATCGCCTCAAATGGCACTGTACGAACATGTACACCGGGGACGCAGATGGACGCCCAATCTACAACTTCACTACTATCGACTTAATCTTCGATGAGAACGGTGTCAAGCCGTACGTGTTGACCGGGTTCATGCCCAAGGCACTGAGCACCCATCCTGATCCGTACTCACTCGACTTTGACGGCAGAGCAAGCGCTAATAATATTTTCACTGGTCGAATCCGCCGACATCATGGCAGAAATGGGGCGAGCTCATCTATCAGTGGGCCAAGCACTGCGTGGAGCGATATAGAGCGGCGGAGGTCGAGAGCTGGTACCCATTTCAAACTTTGAGTAATCCCGACTTCGCCCAGGTATGGAACGAGCCGAATATCGCATATCGGAACGGCACGGAGGAGGAATATTTCATGCTCTACCACCACGCTGTCAACGGTGTTCTTCGCGCCCTGCCCAGCGCCACAGTCGGTGGACCAGAGGTGGTGCATCCGGGGACTGGCTAACCGTCGAAACCCACCCTCACTCTTCACATTCCTTCTAAAAATCATGTAACAAGAGCGCCACAATCAAGCAAATGATCTTTAAAGTGAACCGCAATAGATCTCCCTCGTACAGCTGATGGTATTAGATCATGCTGGAGTGTGGTGCTGCCCTAGTATCGACCAACTACTGTGCTGCTGGTTATCTTGTTTTGCCTATCCAGCTAGACTCCACCTCACAGACCTGAAGGTATGCGACGGGAAGGAGTATCCAGAGACTTAGTCTTGTAGAAATCCAAGTCGCATTCTCATTGATTCAGTAAGACATCATTTGGAGAAAATAATATTGTACATGAACACAGATACATCAAGAACAGCGAAAGATACAACTACGTGGGCTCAGTATCCCCGTACAATGCTCAATACTCTTCCGGAAATTGGGCAAGAAATTCAAACGATGTGTAAATTCGGTCATCTGTGCCTGATGCTCCATGCCTTAGGCTTGCGTGTCGTTCTAAGGGGTGTTGTTAGATCGGAAGATGGTAAGAGCATGCTACGGACCGTCTCTTTCTGGAGCTTGATGGCTCAGGTGCAACAGCAGCCTCTGTCTTCTTGGATTTCCGCACGGGAGCATCCTCATGCGTTTTAGATCCCCCCCGCTTTCGTGAAAATCGTCGGGTAGAAAGCTGTGGCTCCGGTGGCTCGGACTGGGGAGGAGCGACCGGAGACGGTGCGGGTGTGGGAACTGAGTCCGATTTTAGACTTTTGTTGCGCCTGAGTTAACAGAATCCCCACCAAAGACAACTTGAGGGGCAATAACGTCCAAGTCACCCATGGAAATTATCTCACCGTCCCCCTCGCCGTCGATGTCAAGGTTCGGTTCAGATGGAGATACCTTGTCTGAATCTACATCGTTTTCCGGCTCAAGCGCATCAGGTTGGATCCCAGGTTCAATCTGTACTTTTGACAAAATCAACGCGACAAGAAAGTATCAGCAAGCGCCACATACCTTCCAGCAAAACCATTTCAACGCCATCCAGCTCCATCTCGTCCGTAGTCGTTGTTTTTGACTGCTTGGGCCGGCTTTAGCTGTCCGAATAAAGGTGAATATGCGATCGGAAACAGAGACAAGGACGAGTACCGAGTGATTTTGACTTGCTCTTCTGGTTTACATGAACAACACCCGATGAGCTAGTCTGTATTCTGCTCAGATTAATTCAAAACATGGGAAAATGAGCTGACCTTCGCCTCCGCCATGAATATGGCAAGCTCGGCCTTGAGCTCTTTGCTTGTTGTTCCCCGCGGACGCGTTCTTAGCTTTCTTGATAGCACTGGTATGACGCTTGGCGTCACGTGCAGTTCGATGGCTTAGTTCGTTACGAATACTGGCCATGACACCACTGGCAAGAGACGCTTCAAACTGTTCACCCACGGCATGGTCAGCCTTCGCTGCCCTACAGAATATTAGTAAGTAAATTCAAGGAGTGTCGACTCGAACCTCAGAATGCAAGGCGCATCAGAAGCGCTTCAAGTTCCGCCATTACGTGGTGTCGCGGCGGCGGGAACGTGGGGGGAAGGAAGCAGACTAGAGTCTAGATTATTATTATTACCCGTATATTAACGAGATCTACTGAATCAGATTGTACATGTTTGTACCGCCGAAATTACTCCAACAGTTACCTCAGCTGACATATGGGAAGGTTAAATTGATCGGTGGTTCGCAAGTAAAGAACAGACTGAATTTATTCAAGAGGTAGCTAGGTATTTATACATACTGCTTATCTATGAGTCAGTAAGTAATTGGTATTGTAGCTATGAAGTCCATGTGAAAGACGGAGCTGAAACAAGGCAACGAGATAGGATAAAATATAAGAGCATGTGCAATGGTTGAATTTGCAATGCGGAGTTCAAGTGGGTTGAACACGGTCACGGGTTGTATTTCCAACATGACACTCGGCATCTGAAAAATATGTAGACGCCCCAGCGCTTAGCCTCTTCAACCTCGCCGATCAACCGCTCAATTCCCGTTCAAAGGGCGGGGTAGCGGTTGCGTTGCTTCCACCACTCCCCCGTCATCTCCGCCTTTATGGTACTGACTGTGTCCCCGCCGCTGTTCCTCACCTCTGAAACAGGTATGCCGTATACGATTCTCAAACATTCAAGCAATCTGCCAAGCCTGAGTTTCGTTCGAGCCTGCCGCATTTCGAAAGCGCAATCAAGTCTCAAGTATCTGTGTCTGGAACCTCAAAAACATTTCAAACACCTCAAACTATCACTCCTATCAAGTTCTCATCCGAAGCACTGACGTTCAACATGACTTTCTGCCCCGAACAAGCATTTCAAGGCATCGCAAGTGATCTGTACATCAAAAACATCGGACAACAATCTCAAGGCGCTCAAGCCCACTGGTCGCTACGTGTAACGATGGACAAGTACCGCAAATTTATCAGATCTCGCGACATTTCAAGGCTCCAAATGAACTGGGAACTCTTCAATAGCTATAAGCTCTTTTGCTCGGTTCTACCTATGTACACCATCGTCAATGCCCACAGCGCTTGCCCCGTCCAACACTGCTCACGAAATTTATTCAATTCAATCAGCTGACGCCATAGCACTCGACCATATTCACTCCCATCGTTCGCGCCAGCATACCTCCAGTGGACCGTTGTGGTCGGTCGATCCTACACCGAACCAGGTGTGTGGTATCCTCTCTGCAGCCAATAGGGTACTGAAAGCCTGCATCCCAATGCTGATCCAGGGCTTTCCGACCACCGCGTCCCACCCCCGCTCGTGCTGTGGCTTGTCCCGACACCCTCCCACAGATCGTGTCCACCAAGGAAGGTGGGAAGTGTATAAAGGAAGGTGCGTGTGAATGTGGTAATTCCGGTCGTGCGAACGATTAATTACAGTGGCGTGCACAGTGCTTGAGGGCTCGAGGGACTCGGTCACCAAAAATTGAGTGAGAAAGGGTGTGTGGGTACCTAGCGGCAACGTGCAAGAGCTGACACTTTGAATTCAGAGTCCGTTATGCCCTTTCAACGTTCTCAAGAGTCTGGAAATGTTCCCAGTGAGTCTGCACGACATTACCTCGCCCTCTCTCTGATGCTTGCGCATTCTCTCTCGCTTCGTCTCACTGTACATCGGTAGGGATTCCGCTACCGGTTTGTATATACTGCCCAAATTTAGTCACTCGTCGCTCATGCATGTTGTGCGCCCGCGACGCGTCAAGTTACTACTTCAGTCAAGCCCCGCATCCGCGCCGAATGCAATGGTGTAACTGATTACAGTAGCCTTAGCTGGTTCCGGGGAACCAACTAACACGTAGCTACGTTTCAATGGACTCTTTTATTCCCTTAGGCATTCAGTTTTGCGAAAGTCTTGCTCTCCGTGCTGTCGTCGAAGCTGTACGCAATCCATTTCCCCCCCCATTGACTATCCTCTTGGTGACTTTAAAATACTGGAACGAATCCGTATGGGGATATAGGTTCTCTTCAATTCACGGTGCATTCACTGAAATGCGAAGGAATATATTGCAGCTGAGACCGTGAATTCATTCATGGAGTGTGTTGTTTGTAGTAAATCAATCATTCAGATTCATTTTCGGAATCAAATCTCCCTATTTTCTCCCTATTTATAAGATTAAGCCTGTCCGTCTGTCCGAAGCTTTTTAAGCTCCGACTCTCTCTTCGACATCG
This sequence comes from Mycena olivaceomarginata, assembly GCA_029378375.1. Lineage (NCBI taxonomy): Eukaryota > Fungi > Basidiomycota > Agaricomycetes > Agaricales > Mycenaceae > Mycena > Mycena olivaceomarginata. The sequence continues at coordinate 13,779 of JARKIC010001114.1, read as the reverse complement.
GCTTGATTTGGAATCTATGCCGGTTCTTTCAGCACGGCCGCACCTCATCGCCGATGCCTCGGATCTCATGCCGCTATCCCCACCAATCACATAGGTCACTTCTCCTCCAAATATGCTCACAAGTCTCCGTAGATTCTCCGTCGTGGCTATGCATGAAAATGAACTGGGCACGGTCTGGCTCCGGCACGAGTGCACAGTATCACAAGAGCTTGGTCCAAATTTTAGAAACAAATAAAAAGCAGACTGAAAATCAACTTTACAAAAGAGGTGGGGAAGCCGCGAAGCGGCCGACCAACCGCTTGTGCTTTCTAAATTTGAGTCAACCATTTATGCCGGAGCGAAGCAAAGGCATGTCTTGTCAGTAGTAACGGCATCCACTGCCAAGCCACGATAGCCGAGCGGTGTGTCGGGTCTCCTGGAATCGCGTCGGATTTCCTGAAGACCGTGTCGCTTGCGGCGGAATGTGTCGGATTTCCTGATCTACATGCAGGTTTTCCTGGGTGTGTCGGTGAAGAAGAGAGATGTAGTCCCTAGGAGGACTGAGGAAGGCCAAGGTCGTGCTAGTAGTGTGGCTGAGTCGTACAGCGCGAATGTGATGTTGATTGGGACAGAATAGATCTGGATGTGAAACTAAAACAATAACAGAGGAAATGGAAACTCAGCTCGGTGGTAGGCTCAATTCAGCTCAAGATTGCTCGTGAATACTCAGAAACGGCGAGTATATTCGGTATGTGGGTGGTGGCGAGAAGGTGGAGGTAAAGAACAAAGAAACGATGCCGTAAGATGTCGACATATATAGTACGCTGAGTCAAAACCAAGTATGTAAGAATGGCCATAGTAACAAAGCAAAGCCGCAGCTAAAATCGAACCTCACCCAGCAATCCAGGTACTGCGCAAATACGAATAGGGAGATATTCGCTGCCCCGCTCAGCGCCAAAGGTGGGTGCCCAATCCCCTTCGAGATCAATCCCCGGCGCAGCCCGAGATGCCCGAGACCTGGTCCAATTCGTCGCGTTGGCGGTACGTAGAGAGGAAAGATGTGTTTCTGTAGGTAAATAAGTTGGGTGAGTGTAAAGATGAAGAACTCGGTCCAAGCATTCAAAAATACATAACGAAAGGTTTTTTACTGTAGAATCAAAAGTTCGTGTTTGAGTCGCGGATCAAGTAGTATGAACGTAAAATGTGTTGAGTCGCAGACAGGCAGCTGTATTTGACATTTTGGTGGGATATTTGATGCACATGTTAAATGGTCTCGAGATGGGAAGACGACGTGCGAGGCATGTCGCACTTCCACAGAGGGGGGTACTTTGATTTCGACCTCGAAATCCTGTGAACAATGTACATCAGCTCAGGAACAACAATATCAAGAAGAGAGGAGAAATAGATGAGCTCAGAAACCACTCTTGTCGGGTGGAACGGGATCCTCGGGTATATCGCTCGCGATGATTGGGATAGAGTGAAGAGACTCGGAGGCCTCGACTTTGGGTGGTGATGCAAATACAAGCCTGGACAGCGATTTCAAAGACACCTGGAACACTTCCGAAATGAAAATGAAGTACTCAGCTTTCTTGCGATGATTTGTGGACACAAAATCCGACTTTGAGGCAAGTTCCGACTCTTGATAACTTGGCGGATCGTCGCCGGGCTCGGGCACGTGCTCAGAGACCTTATCTGACTTTGGGATGCGCTCCAGACTCGATTCAAATACCTGTGAGACGAAATAATCAACATATCTAGCGCAAGAGGAGAAAGGCTGGGACTCAGCTCGTTTAAAGGGCTCGTTGTTGTTCGGGGGCTCGGTGGAGGGCTTGAAAGAAATAAAATGCTTGCGCAGATCATGTTGAATCATTGGTCCATGGCGAAGAAGCGACTTGGAATGTGCGTCGAAGATCAGTAGATGGTCAGGCTCGGAGATTGGGATGGGGGACAGGACAATGTTCTGTAAATCGATGTTCGTCGACTCTGAATAAAGGGAAAATTTGTAGTCAATAGGTTCGCAATGAGGACTGAAACTCTTATCTGGGGGCACCGGATCGGCGTTAAACTCAACTTCGTCTTGGCTGCAGATATCACGAGCGTCATGCGTAATTTCCACCGCGTAATCACGGAGTTCAAGAGCCGAATCTTCGCATTTGTATGGTATTACTGACTTGACGAAGCGGAAACCCTGCAAAAGCAAACTCCAAAAGAAAATCAACCACAACACAATTAACTCCAGATACTCAGCTTTAATTTGGGGCTTCGTTATCGGTGGACTCGGAATAGCGGGAATAGACGGATGGTAGCTCGGAGGATTGTCTACTTGAGCATCGCAGACAGGGATTTTGAATGACTCGACATGGACCTGAGACTGTTCATCAATATCAAACAGTTCTGGAACGAAAAAGTCAATGGAGGATGCGCAACGAATCGAAGACTTAGCGCGTGATTCTCGTTTCAAATTAATCTCGATTCTGTCGGCAATCGCATTGGCGAACGCGGTGAGTGTCGCTTCCTCGGAGGCCGATAGTGGGATGTCTCTAACTCGTGGAACACGTTGCAGCTCGATATCTGGCTCCAGAACAGCGAAGGGCTCCTCGGAATTCGAAGCTATATTCAAAACAGATGACTCCTCGACGCACGCGGCACACGGCGCATTTGGAAGCCAACATTCGCGTGGATCCACATCTGTATCGAAAGAGGAGTCAATATCTTCAAATGCCGAACATGAACTTAGCGCGTCTGTTTCCAGGTCGGTGTCAGGCTTGGGTACATAGTCGAAAATGCTGTCGACCTCGCTCCCTGTAACGGTGCCAGCGTTGTCGTCGATCGAATAACTTTGACTTGGCTCTGAGTCGGCGCGGTTGGAGATTGTTGCTAGGCTTTGTTTCAGGTGCGCTTGAACCTGCATCGAAACCTTTGCGATCGCAATTTGCATATCCTGGTCCGAATTAAATGCGCGACTAGCTTCCGGTGCACTGCAAAGAGAACTTAGCTCTGTAATTGAGACTCCGAGGGACGCAGCTTGGGCGAGGATGTAGCGGATCTCAGAAATGCGGTCAGTGATTTCGCTGTGTCCACAGAAATATACCGGACGTTCCCCTTCGTTATCGAGCCAATTGTCCGAGGGGGGTACTTCGAATTCAACTTCCGCAATCAAATCATTACAGTGATCATCAGCGTTGTCAAGATCTCGAATAGCTGTTGAATCCAGTTGGCGCTCGTCGCAGGCGTAATCAAGATCCCAGGGAGCCGGCTCAAGTGGCGAACCTGGAGTTTCGAGAACTCGTAACGGAGTCGTACACACCGCAGGACTAGAGATGCGTGCGGGTTGATGTGGAGAAGGCGGTGAGAGATCAACTACGGCGCTTGGTTGGAACTGGAGCGGAAGAGGAGAGGTCTCCAGTCGAGTACTCGTGGAGAATGTTGGGAGACTGGGTGGACACGAAGGAATCGATTTTGCGCTCGATGAACACGAGGATGACGGAGAGGTCGGCGTTGGAGGCTCAGAGGATCGACAGATATTGTTCCAAAGGTCCGGGAACAGTGTATCGGGATCGAAATATCCATACAGAATACCTAGAGTGTCAGCTAAGGGAATAGGATTAGAGCGCGTACGCTGGGACTCCGGGACACGATCGATGAACCACTGCTTGATGGACGTCGGGATGCCGCTCACGAAATAGAAATCGCGCTGTGCAATGGTGATTTCTTGCTGCTTAACAAGCGGAGCCGCGATGAACTGGAAATCGTGTAAGTACTGCTGAATCTCGAGCTTGGAACGATACGGAGACTTCGCTGCTTGTTCTCGACAGAACTCGATGAGGTCGCGCTCTGAAGCACGGCTTTCTTCGTCCGATAATCCATACAAGAGAAGCATTTGTTCCCTCGCAGCACTCCAGGATCGATTGGGTTCGTCAGGGTCAATCTCCGGAATGTACTGGACAACCTCGCAGACGCGATCCGATGAATAGTAAACTAGGAAAGAAACGAGTTCGTCAGCGTTGGTAATACCAGCGTTCAATCCATGCTGAAGAATACAATCAAGGAAAGCGCGAACTCCACGTTCATCGAAGTACGGAGCACCGGGTGTGCGGGGAATGGGCATAGGGATCAAGAGGCGCATCGGGGACAAAGGAATGGATGGGATCGAGGAAAGAGGGAGATTGGGAATGTAGTTTGAACTCATGATGACGGAAACGAGCGCATGGGGCGAAGATTGGGAAAGGAGGGATTAATGAATAGAAAGGAAGACTCAGCTGGGTACCAGCAACGGAAAACCGGCCCCCTCGCGGTGGGCTCCACTGAAGAAGAGAGATGTAGTCCCTAGGAGGACTGAGGAAGGCCAAGGTCGTGCTAGTAGTGTGGCTGAGTCGTACAGCGCGAATGTGATGTTGATTGGGACAGAATAGATCTGGATGTGAAACTAAAACAATAACAGAGGAAATGGAAACTCAGCTCGGTGGTAGGCTCAATTCAGCTCAAGATTGCTCGTGAATACTCAGAAACGGCGAGTATATTCGGTATGTGGGTGGTGGCGAGAAGGTAGAGATAAAGAACAAAGAAACGATGCCGTAAGATGTCGACATATATAGTACGCTGAGTCAAAACCAAGTATGTAAGAATGGCCATAGTAACAAAGCAAAGCCGCAGCTAAAATCGAACCTCACCCAGCAATCCAGGTACTGCGCAAATACGAATAGGGAGATATTCGCTGCCCCGCTCAGCGCCAAAGGTGGGTGCCCAATCCCCTTCGAGATCAATCCCCGGCGCAGCCCGAGATGCCCGAGACCTGGTCCAATTCGTCGCGTTGGCGGTACGTAGAGAGGAAAGATGTGTTTCTGTAGGTAAATAAGTTGGGTGAGTGTAAAGATGAAGAACTCGGTCCAAGCATTCAAAAATACATAACGAAAGGTTTTTTACAGTAGAATCAAAAGTTCGTGTTTGAGTCGCGGATCAAGTAGTATGAACGTAAAATGTGTTGAGTCGCAGACAGGCAGCTGTATTCGACATTTTGGTGGGATATTTGATGCACATGTTAAATGGTCTCGAGATGGGAAGACGACGTGCAAGGCATGTCGCACTTCCACATCGGATTTACTGATTTTTGACAGGTGTGTCGCTGTGTCGGGTTTTGTATATACTCTCCGAAAGCGGACCTTGAAAGCTTCAGACAGGCTTAATTTTATAAAGAGAGAAGAGATAAAGTTGAAGCTCAGACTTCAACCGAAGTGCCTTCGCGCCCCATCGAGTCTCTCTCTTTATAAGATTAAGCCTGTCTGAAGCTTTCAAACGCCGCTGATTAGCGCACAGTTGAGCGCCCGGATTTACCCGCTTCATTTGACCTTTTATGTCGTCGTTGGTCCTTCTGCTTGAAGCTTTCAAAATCCGCTGATTAGCGCCGGGATCGGCGCCCGGATTTACCCGCTTCATTTGACCTTTTTTGTCGCGTGGACATCTTCCTTGCAAGCTCAGTGAATTCATTTCCGTCTTTCAAGAGCTTCCTCCACCGTTGGTCTTCTGCTGCCATGCCGTTAGACAGTTTCCTTCCAAACTCCGTGATTTCATTTCTATCTTTCAAAAGCTTCACTTCTTTTGACAGAGCATCGGACAGTTTTCTTCCAAATTGCGAAATACCTTTGCCTCCTTGCGAACCAGGGTGGTTTCTGCAAGTGATTTTTGTCCTTTGGTGGCTCTGTTCCATAGACTCACCCAATATTAAATGACGTGGATTATGCAGGCCCATAGGGTAAGTAACGCGAAAATCTTTCATTGTTTTTTTTTTGACTTTCCTCCCTTATTACTTGATACAAACTAGGCAGAGACTCGCGTCCAATAACAGGTCTGGTCGTGGAAAACCCCTTCGAATCACCGGGTAAATTATCCGTACCACGGAAAGTGTAATTTTCTCGCTCACCGAGACATCTGCCCGCAGCATCCACAAACACGCCCACAACCCAGCCGGTTTGGATGAGAAGGATGCCGTGTACGCCTACACAGATAAGGTTTCCTGCGGTCTCCGTATCCTCCCTGAGTCCGCTGGTAGCCCCGCCCCGCCTCAGCATGAGCTGCCTCTGGGATTCCAGAGATGGGCGGGTGACTGTAGAGTCGCTCGCAGACTCGGTGGGCGCCATAAGGCCGCCAGAGGTCGGGCTCCTGCTCACCGCCTCCGCAGTGCAAGTTCGGATGTCCACCCAAGTTGCTTGTCGCACATACAGTATCTCTCCTGTCCCCCGCACTCATCTTTCACGCATAAGAGCCCGTCTTGCGTTGTATTTTTTTTTTTTTCGCTTGCTGACGGATCCCAGACCATTTCTCTTTTACTTCCGTCATCCTACGTGTTGTTCCTGTGCTCTATCATCCCGGCCATACGTTTACCACATTGTTCAACAACGTCCTTCATCTAGGCTCGTGACCAACCGCTTCTCACGTGGCTGCGCTTATCACGTTGCGAAGCGGCTGGGACATCATGTTGCCATTTTGGCAGATGCCGCAAAATGAGGTTTTGGACTTACAGTTTTCGACCTCCCGTACCTTCAGAAAAGGTGTAAAAAGTCATATAGGCAAAGATGAACAGTTTTCAATTCTAAGTAGAACGAGACTAACTTGTTTTTCCTTTTGGCCAAAAACAAGTTGTGCCCAATGGATTCAAAATTGAAAATAAACCAACTTTCTCTCAACAACTTAGGTCTTCGCGAGCTTGGTTCTGAAGATACGGGAAGCTGAATGTTGGCTGAAGGTGAGCTGAAAATCCTAAGTCCGAAATCACATTTGACGGCATCTGCCAAAATCATGACATGATGTTTCCAGTCGTTTCACAGCACTTATCTATCTTGCCCTCGTGATCAGTGCGTGTGAAACGAACTGGTCGCGAGTCTATCCTTCATCGTGAGTTTCTGGCCATTATCTCCCTCTTCTTCAACTCGCCGCTGATTATTATTCAAGATTTCGACTTCCTATCAACTTGAACTTCCTCCTGTGTTCCGTAGGCGTTGCGACGCCTTCCAGACTTTTTTCAAACCTGGGTTGGTATGTTCTCTTCCTTCATTCTTTCGCCACCCTCTTTACTGGGCGATTATTTATTCGATTTTCGCGTTTCCGCACGACACAGTACGTCGCCAATATTCTTCTCATGGCCGTGTACTTGCGACTGCCCCAGAGCCTTCAGATGATACGCCTACATCGGGGCGGCGCGTAGCCCTGCATCACCGCGCCAACCTTGATCATATTTTTGGTATTTTCCTCAAGTGGGCTTACACAACACCGTAGGCTCCATTAATCAATTGGCCTACGCAACCCGGGACGTTCGCTCTCATCTCATTCACTTGTGACTGTTTACTTAGTACCGCAACTAGACCGTCTGTACGACGGACGTGAGAGCCTTGCACGCGCAGTGGCGTGTACACCACATATCAAAATTCGACACACCCGATTTTCCACTTGTTAGCACGTAGCGACGCCCCCGACATTCCGATTTGATTTTGAATCCCCCGCGAGCGGGTACATGGTACGTCCACTCTCACTCGACTTCCTGTCTTAGTAATTATCTTATCAATGCCGCTCCTGAGATTCAAATGCGAAATTTTGCGCTCCCGGGAACCAAGGTGCATGTATTCCTATCACTCCTCCCTCAAATACTCACTTAACAACACACGCACACGCGTCCTGCGGCCTTCCACGCGTGCCGATGGGCGCCACGTCCGACAGTTTGATCTGATTTTTGGACTTCCCATGAGGTACGTTCAGTTATATCTCGCTTACGCCTTGCTCTTCTATACTCATCTTCACATCCAAACCTATATATACACACCAAGTTCTGCACTCGCTCGCGACCATGCAGCGCGTAGTGCCGCCCTTTAAATTCCGCAAACTAAGGTACACCTCCTTTCACTATACTTACCGAGGTCACTTCACTTGACCTAGAACCTCCGCTTCTTGGACGCGTCGAAACTCAACACCACGCGCCATCCATGTACGTCGGTCGCCCTCCAATTTTGATTCAAGTTTTCGAGTTCCCGCAACTCGATGTATGTTTTCTTTTATAGATTGTCACCTACTTCTATTAGTCTCAGCTCTTGCTCACTGCGCGGCCCCAACGCGACATAATGCGTCTCAGAAAACCCCGACGAGACGTATCGCGTTCGCCCAGCGGCATTTCGGTTTCGAAACTTACACCCAGCCCCAATACATCGACTCCGCAATTTTTTTCCTCCCCTTGTTTCCATCTTGGAACCGCTTTCAACGGTGACGTTGGCCTAGCAAGCACACATACTGCCCAGAACTCCACATTCCTCTGTCATATCTGGCAATACGTCCCGCTCAATGCGCCCATCAATCTTCGCAGCTTTCACTCGAATATGCAGACCCGCCTTATTCAAATGTTAGTTTGCGCCAACCTCTGTTAAAATTTACCTAGCTGAACCTCCCTTCTATTCCACGACCTGAAGTACTTGAAATAATTAGTGATAAATCTATACTTGATAATAAGACCCAGGTAGCTGCCGTGCCGACTTTAAGTTGGCTTTGCCGCCCAATGCCCTGCTCGTAGACATCGACATACTCCTGGACGTTGTCCAAGATGATGCATCCGGTCGTCTTGTGCTGTTCAGTTGCCGCCTGAATTTTTCCACGGAGCTCCGCGATGCTTGATGTGGCGATGGATGTAAGCGAAGCTCTGCTGCTGGTGTCGCTAGCGCTACTACCGAGCCGACAATATATCCGCTTCACGTGGATGTGGGACTTACAGGTGAGGTGCCAAACACCACCAAAGATGATGGCGAAATCACCGTTCGCGTAACGGTTGCGAGCGACTATGAAGGATGCGATAGCGGAGACTTGTATCTAGTAGTAAACCGTTTAGACAAACAAACGAAATAAATAACCGTTACTTACCATAGGGTATGGGCGTTTAGCCCGAACTAGGAACGCGCCTTTGACCCGAGGAGCCGACATGTACTTCGTGAGAAACATGGGCACGCGCTGACACTTCATGTATTTTTTATCCACGGAGGCGACTTGGGGGGAGGCCGATGCTGTGCACGGCATAACTCGTACTTTAGTTTTCTTTTGTTCTCGGGGATCACGGTTAGCCCGCCTCTTACGTTGTGGCTGTGCTTGTCCTGCGCACGCAAGACTTCGGATAATACCGAAAATTTGATGTTCGGCTTGATCGCCCAACGACATCACGTCCCGGATCGGGTATTATTTCCACACGTTCGATTACACGGGGGACGACTTCACGTTCGATCTGCGCACGCTGGTTGATGGGACGATGTACACGGACATGCGTAATACGTATTTCGTGATGAACCTGGATGTCGTGGTCAACAATCCAGGCATCAACATGACGGGGAAGGACACGCACACCGTGGACGAGGCTTTCTTTGACCGGCTCATCAATATAAACCTCAAGAGCGTCTACCACAGCATCACCGCCTGCGCACCTGTGTATGTAGTTCGGTGAATTGTGTTGATATTCTCTGAACTAGATGACTTTCTAGGATGCTGAAGCAGAAATCCGGTGTGTTCATCCACGTCTCTTCGGTTGGCGCCCTCTGCCCGAAGCCCCAAATCGGGTATTGTGGGTGTTCGCATTCCATCTGTGTCCCGCGCCGCCTGACAGCCCCACAGACTGCGCGACAAAAGCCGCGATCATCGCCATCTCAAAGTCCATCGTGATAGAGTATGCGCCGTACGTGTGTTCAGTCGTGATTGCGCCGTCGATGGGAAACACCGGGATGTAGGTGCTCGCCTACTTCAGAAGCACGCACTGCTAACCAACTTTTGTGCAGGATGCAGCTCAACCTGGGTCCCGGCGTCGAGGCCACACCAGAGAATATCGCGCCGATGCTCGCAAATATTTCCGTTCGCGCCATCCTCACATCAAATTTCGAGACTGACTGGCCAACAGATGAGTCGCGCGTGCGAGCCGTCCGATGTCGCGTCCACGGTGGCCTTCCTCGCGAGCGACGACGCCTGCTACCTCACGGGAAATGTAGTAGAGGTGGACGGCGGACACAATATATGAGCAAAAGAAACACCGAAATTATGGAAGCCTGTTCATCCCGGAAAACAGTGTTAGAGCCCGTCTAATCTAATCCCAAGTCCCCGTAACAGTCTCGTACATACATTGAACGTAGATTCAGATTCTCTCAAAGCTCCAGCCTCTCATTATCAAACACACACCTTCATCAGCTTCTTGAAATCCGGCGTGCCGAGCCCAGTCACTGCGAGGCCCCAGTATTAGTCCGTGCTGCGCTCATGTAAAGATGTGCTTACCGGGATCCCATCCCTTGGTTGCCTACAAGGAGTTCAGCGACGCTCAGAGAATCATCAAAAGAGCCACGTACCTTGAACCCAGGCGTCCCACACCTGTCGCAACCCATCAGCCCTGTGCTACCACCTAAGACGATCGAGATGCACATTCACCCAGGATTCACGCCGTCGATGACCTCTTTGAAAGCGTTCTCGCCGCGTTTATACAGCAAGGGATTGAGAAACCCGAGCGTGGGGCGGCCAGGCGGGCGTCGTTCAGCAGCGCGACGAGCCCCGCAAACGTGGGCGTTACCGCGGATGTTCCCCCGATCGAGATACGCTGGCCCTGCCAGACGATTTGGAACTTGCGCGCCTGCGCGGAGACGTCCGGGATGCCCTGGTTGGCATGTAATTAATCACAATGCGAGCGGAGTACCGCTCAGCAACTTCCCGCACGGTGGGGTGGACTACGCAGGCGAGTTATTTCTGACTTTGTCGGATTGCTGCGGAGCAGTTCTCATGTTGGAGTAGGTCCCGCGATTCCGGACATCCCGGCGAATTCGAGCCACAATATTTTTGTCCCTACCAGGTACGCATCTTTCATTTGATTCTGTACGTCACTAGCCCCTGAGCGGCCCGCCTCAGATGGAACGGCAAGTAATTTTTTTCTATATCAATGCTCACGCGACCAACCTAGGCTGCATCTGCGATCACCCTCCGAACTCCGGTGTGCATGGATTGCCATGTTCACAGATTAATATTAGGCTCGCTTACTATCTTTTCATTCTAGGATGTCAGAACGATTGTTTCGGCGGAAGTGGGTGAACTAAAAAACACGAGTCTCGGTCAACTCACGGATCTCAGTTGCATTCGGGGAGGCGCCATGCTCCATGACCGAGGTATTTGCACCTGCTTATACTGACAATTGTACCTTCGACTGATGAGCATACAGTTGACCTTCGACTCGGCGAAACTTAACGGAAAACAGTAGTTGATCCCTCTGAACATGCAATTTGTTTTCATGCGTCTAACAATGTGCGGTTCAGCGACTACGATATCAGCAACATCCAGGGCTTCTCCGTCGTACGTAGAGCTATTTTCTGGCGGCAGGCCACTCACTTGTGCTCTGCGAAGCCCCAAAAAATCATCCCTGACAGTGGGACCGTTTTAACGTGTACCAGCGCCGGCTGCCCCTGTAATGAAGTGAGCCGCATGTTGCACAAGTTGGAAATGTTACCGATGTTACAATGCAGGCGTACTGTCCGGGCGATACCTCGGGCACTTGCGGTGGAACCGGCCCCAAGGATCGGGCCACCCGAGTATCCGGCGCCTCAGGCTTCGTACGTGCATCTCCGAATCGCTTACACTTTTGACTGACCTCAAATCTATCCATAATAGACCGTCGTGTGAGTGCCATTTATTACTGAATGGCGAGTCGTTGTTTATGCTGCTTACAGATACTGCCCTTGAAGAAATATCCACGCTTCCAGAACCCCCGTTTAAGTTGTTACTCACAGGATGATATTCTAACTGTCGGTAACAATATATCGGAATTTATTTATCCGGAGTGCCCGGAATGCTTGTTCGCAAGTAAGTTGAACCCTGCAAAAGTAAATGCAAAGAGAAGAGAAGAGTCGTGATGACAAGCGAGGAGTAGCGCGAATGAGAAACTGGCAGACGCTGAACGGCCCAAGCATCGCACAAGAATTATTTCTCCGATGGAACCTTCAGATGCAGGAACACTGCAGATGAATGCGGGTCTAACGTATCATTCACGAATTATATTGGTGGTCGTTCAATTAGACAGTTGAGACTGTTGCTACTGGGCTGTACGCACTGGAAGGTGTTCGAAAATATTCAAACGGCTGCATGATGACTTGAGGAGCATGCGACGAGCTTTTCGGCTTTTGTGGGTGGCTGAGCGGTTGATAGTACCGATTGATTTGACCGTTTTTTTTCAGGCAGCATCGTGAGAGAAGTTGGGAGTTAAGGAAACATTCGAGACAAGCAGAGACTTGCAATGGAGAGCAAGATTGCGCCCAAGCAAGACCAAATGAAGACAATTTTTCTGCTGAACGATCAGGCTCAAGCTAGCGCTATGGCGTACTTGCGAGGCAAGTTTACGCCAGCAAATGGGCGGGTCCATCTTGATGCCTCATCCCAGGATGTTTCCAGTGGCAGACAGTTTTGGCGACAAGTTGACAGGCGGTGTAGGGTTGAAGGAAGATAACAGAAACGGCCGCCTTTTGAGGTTGTGGAGCGGCTGATCGGCGATGTGGAAAATAAAACTGTGCCCCGGTTCTCAAAGCTAATCTGCGGTTAACCGGAATCAGCTGATGAACTCAGAAATAAAAGGAAATTGGGCGCCTATAAAGCAGTCCATGGGAAAAATAGTGCAAATGAGGAAGATACAAACAGGTGCAATCTGATACGAGGCATCTGCTTAATATACGAGGTATATATCTTGGATAGTCCGGTGGAATTGACTAACCATTTGTTTGAGAAGAAACGTAAAATAAAAAAGGAATCAACACGGCAAATTGAACTGACGGCATCTTTGTGTATTATATAATCACTAAATCTATTAGATTGGGCTCTCAAAAAGACTTCAAAAAGCTAATGAACACAGCCACTATTTCTTTACATCGTCAAACGCACTGATAAAGTTTCGCGAACTCAAAAACCTGGTCTCGATTATGAAAAGAACGATCACTTTACTACGTAAAGTACTCGTAATGCTGAAGCGACTCATATCTTCCCGTGTGATGACTTTGCCCTTTCCACGGCCGTTGGTCCTGGGCTCGGGAGCTGGACATGGTCGTCCGGATCATCCGGATCGTCGCGAGTTTCCATCCCAAATCTGTTTCCGTGCCTCAGCCGCGGTCAATCGAAGAGCCCAAGTGGAGATGAAAGGACGGGCGTGGCGAATATCTTTTGGAGGTTCCGCATCAGAGAACATGTCGTTTTGCTCGGCTGAGTGAAGGGAGTTGATGGAGGGGAAAGAGTTGCGATGCTTATATATGAGGGGGAGGATGTGCGACATTCGGATAGTGGTACTCCCGCGCAGAAATTTGGCGACAGCAATAGCATGCGACTCTCCGCGTGGATCAGTTTCTCCGTGGACTCGATTAAAGAACACGAAAGCCAGAAATTCACCCAATGACTCGAAAGGACCGAGGCCACCCAGCAGCTTGTCCACGAACTCGAATTTTTCACTGGTTATCTGCTCGGCAGACCGACGAGGCTGTCGCAAGCGTTGCTGTGGTGAGAAAAAGGTTCCAATTCCGGCCCTCGCAGGCGGTAAAACACGGAAGAAGTTGCTCGACGACGTCAGCGGCGAGCCGATAGTTGGCTGCATTAGCAGGAGGAGGCTGAATGCTGGGAAGAGGCATGACCTTTCTGGCGAGTCCATTGCCACCGTGGAGGCTTCACAGGTGGCTGGGAGCTGTTTTCTGGATCTGAACCGTCTCCAGTGGGGTTCCATACGCGTCAGATGGGAGTCTCTAGGCTGGAAGCGCGGTCTGAGCGAAGAAAAACGCGTCCTAG
>JARKIC010001113.1:0-150322 GCA_029378375.1 Mycena olivaceomarginata | reverse complement strand
GCCCTGGCCGACAGCAATGACGAAGAGCACGAGGAGACTGAGATGTACGTGATGTCTCTCATATATCAGTCACGCCCTTCTCACAACTCATACAAGGGAGAAACAGCTGACCAAAAGCTGGAACACGCTCAAGGACACTATTCCTGGTTTCAGTGAGGAAATGATTGGTCTTGCAGGCAAACGGCAGCTTCGCAAACACGTCTGTTCGGAGGTATGTCATTGTATGTTGTCGGATGTCATCGCCGATGTATCTACATATATCGTAGATCCAGGGTGGTCTCGCGGCAATGACACCAACTCCCTCAAAGCCCCCATCGGCAACTACGTGAAGCCTCTCCCCATTATCTCTGATTCCGGTGAACCACTGCCCCCGTACTCAAGTTCAGTGTGAGCGGAACCAAGGCCGATTGGGGGTTCAACAACCCACACTGCACGGCTGAACACCCGTGTCAAGCATCCGGCTACCGAAGAGTGAGTTCGTTGTCCTCATCATACTTACACTGATGTCTATTGTGCTAGGACCTACACCCGCATACGCAATGGCGAGCTCATGTATTGTGACGGGCACATTTACAATCCAGATGACATGGAGGACGGCCTCTTGGAGGGCTCGACTTTATTTGCTGTATGAGTCCTGTCACTTCAAGTTTTATATCTGTTACTAAGGAACCAACAGGTCGTGAAACATATTTACCAAGGGCCGTCCACTGCACTCAAACACGAGGGCTTCACTCGAGGCAGGGCCGAGAATGCAGTACTCAACGGCATCACTGCTCTCACGGGTCACGACATTGCCTATGTGGCAGTTCAGGTGTGTGGGATTGTTTCCCTCTCTTCCAACTTTGATTGACAGACAACCCTCATGCAGGCCCGCTTTGAGCTCTCGTCCCAGGACCAGTGGGGCCACATGGACGGCAACCTCAGCTACCGTGACTTCTACTGGAGCATTGTTGATCTTCTCAAAGGTGAAGAAGGCCAAGAGATCATCAACCGCTTCAATATGTATGTGGTTACCTTGACCGCTTCTTCTTACTAACGACCATCATGTCTTCTAGGAAAGTATTTGGCACCAAGTCCTCGTCCAAGAAGTCCGCCCCTGTCATCGCTGCAGGGCGCAGTGATTTTGAGGTCTTGGAAGCCCAGTGTGCGGCCAAGCGTGCATGTAAGATCGCAGCTGCCGCTGCTTCCTCTGCCCCTGCCTAGGGCAATTTTTTATACTGTCACATGTACTACGCGCCCCTAATATGATTTCATTTGAATGACGATGCTTTTTACATGTGAAATTGAGGCATGGTTCTGTATTCTACCTAAGCCTACCACCATTGCAATAGTCAAGTCGTCTACAAACTTCCCGTATACTACAAAATACCTGGTTCGTTACATATGAATGTAGGGCAAAAAGTGCTCGGGAAACTCGGCAATGCTATGTAAACTCGACAATGGCTTGTAAACTCCGCCTACTTTGTGAGTGTTGCAGGAATTCTAGTCTGGTACATACACAGGTTGAACATCACCGAGCTTATTTGGCTGTGTCATGCTTTTTGACCATTTTGCGGGTCTGCAACGGTATGTACCGTTGCACTTACTTCCCACTTTTAGTGATGCACCTCTAGTTTGACTATAAATTGTCAGTTACTTTGCCTTCACCCCAATATTGACAGAAGTGCTGTCGCAGTGTGTTGGGTCACTAGCTGGTTGCTTGTAGTGAGCTAGTGCCAATAAAAGGGGAAAGGTTCCTGTTCTTGGTTAAGGAATAGGTCAACAGTCAAGGAGAGTCTTGCTGTTTGAGACTTGAAGTCATTTGGAGTTAGCCTCAGTAGTCCTTAGGTTGTCTAAGGGGAGGATTTTCACAATCCTACAAACCTCTGCCCTGGTGTTCTCAATCTAATGGTCCAGCCATCTTGTATCCACCCCATATAACCCACCCCTGGACTATCCCTAGGTTCCTAGCAGTATTGTTGTTGGTGGTTGCATGCTGCTATCACGTTGTAGAGTGTGTTGTAGAAGCCTATAAATCAAACTTGTGTTTGTTCAAACCTGCTGGTCGCATACTATGGCCTGGACCCAAACTCACAAAGAGAAGCACTTGGATCTTTGGAGGTAGATTGTTGCAGTTGGTTGTTTTTGGTGTTGGTTCACAATACCATTCAACTAGCTATTTCTAGTCATATAATAAGTGCACCATTGCAATGTGTCATGCAAAAAAAGAGGAACCCAGGTGATTCATGACAAGTGGTCAAGAAATGGAGGGAAAATATTGTGAAGTTGTTGCCATTGGAATGGAGGGCAGGTACATTGGTAGGGAGGATGTCGTTAAGAATGGTAGAGGACATTTTGAATACACGGTTAAAGCTTGGGGGCCAATAACCTGATAGAGTTGAGACTTGAAGTGTGTGCAATCTAGATAGATGAGTATCTCAGTCTTCGTGCACAGATGTAGTGTAAGTCTAATTGTATTCACCTAGATAGATAAGTGTCTAAGTATGAGTCAGAATTGAAGTAAGTAAAAGTAAAAGGGAGTCGCTCACCTCACTCTTTGTGCACGCAGATGTAGCGGAAGTCTGAGGAGAGGTGACTTGAGTACAGGATATATAAGTAAGTTTCAAGTTCCTGTATGTGACTAAAAGGATAATACGAGTACCTGAGTATAGAGCATTCTGCTGCTGTATCAGCGTCGGAAAAACCCATGGACAGCAAATGCCATAATGAACGCCGAAAGCCATACAAGCCATGAGCCATATGGTGCGCACTGCGAAAAAACCATCAGATGGCTCATATGGCTTGTGCGCAACCTCTCTATTCAATTATGAATCCTGTGCCTGAACCCATAATGTATTCCGGCGCATTCCGCAGGCATCCTCGGTGCCCTCGCGCAGCCGTTCAACGGTTTTCGTGAGCAGTCCACCGGCAAAAGGGCTGTAAACGTAGGACGCGATGCCCAGCTTGTGCAGCGTAGGCACAAGTTCGGTCTCCATCCTGCGGGTAACCGCGCTGTAGTTGCCTTGGTACACAGTTGGCAGCGGATATCCCTTGTCCGCGCAAATGTCGTAGACCTGCTTTACGTCTGCGACCTTGAAATTACTCAGGCCGAAGTGTTTAAAGTAACTGGCCTTGTACGCGTCGTTGATGGTCCTCCGGCCCCACCGAAGGGTCCGGCGCGTGGATGTAGTAGACGTCAACCTGCATCGGTCGTGAGAGTCGGGACTTGCACATGCGCTCTGTCCACTTACGCTCTTGACCCCTAGCCGCTCGACGGTCTCCTTAGCGAGCTGCGGATGGTCTCGCTGGTGCTGGTGCCGGGGCAAAGCCGCCCGGCGTCTTGCTGTCGATAGTGAACCGTTTTCCGCCTCCGGTCTTTCCAATCCACTCTTCAGAACTGCCGTAAAGGCGTGCCGTGTCAACCGTGTCGCAGCCGCCTTCCTCCAGTAGTTTGTATGCCTTCTCGATGCTGTCTTCGTCGACGAAGGCCAAGCTGAGGCCGGGGCCAATGGGAGTGCCCCCAAACGGCTTTGACTGGGTTACTAGTCATAGTGCGCGAGTTGAGAGTATCGTACAGTACACGAATGATAAATTGGCTGCCGTTGAAACAAGAACGTCCGGCGAAGCGGTTGCGGTCCAGAGCGAGGTCCTGGACAGTAAGATCATAGTGGGGCTCGACAGGCGAACACCGATCTCGCGGTACTGTCTCGGAGGCCGAGAGTTGGATGGTGGTGACCGCCTCGAGGCCGAGGTAGAAGCACGGCGCTATGGGAAAGACGGCGAGTCAGACATGTCGATGACGATGCGGGGTAGGATGTCGTTGACAGTGAAGTCGAGGGGGAGCGCGTATTCATAGGCGAGATGGAGGTCCTTGAGACTTTCCAAGAAGTCTCGGCTCAGCATACGAACACAAGGTAGTGTTCGTCGGCTCGCTCGCGATCCTGCCGCAAAAGTAAAAAAATAATGGGACAGCAAAGCGAATGGAGATACATACAAGAGGGGGGTACATCAGCACCAGGACGTTGGCGGTGGGGAGTCTACAGTCCTTGCCAGGTCCAAACCAGCACTTCGGCCCCGGTGATCACTCGCAGCTCCAAACTCGGCATAGCGGTGTACTTATATCGGCGGAATGACTCTTCTATTATTTATCTAGTGTTACGCCAAACGAAGGACGGGATCGATTGAAATTGTGTCTTTTCGCTTGGTGGAGAGAGTAATATATATTTCTCGCTTTCTAAATTTTACAGTAACAAGCGGTCGCCGGCGCTTCGCGCCGGCTCTCACTTGCTTGCGTCGGCCTTGCTAGTTTTATTGAAGTTGAGCATGCATTTAAAAAAATTCAACTCAGCTTGACTGGGCTCTACTTATCTTATGTAGGTCGTGTCTTGACAAAATGTGAGATAACAACTTTCAGTTGGCAATAATGGCATGCCTCGGAATTAAGCGGGGCTTAATATAACAATTATTCATGCCGGTTGAGGGATAACGGATGTCAGCTGTGCAATATAACCATATGGGGATCCAGCTTCAGACGGACAGAAAGCTCAATCTTATAAAGAGGGAGAATAGGTTTTAAATTTTGCTATATCCCATAGTCGATTTTTCAGAAAACACTGATTTTTTTTTTTGTGTGAGGCAATGATGCAAGTAAAGTACGGACTAAACTATCGAAAACTTCATGAAATTCATGAAAAATTCAGCAAAATTCTAATTGAAGTGGTTTGGCTAACAACCCAAACAATGCTGGCAATTAATTTTTGCCAAAACCACCGGCGGTACATGTATTGCAATTTGTATTCTGCAGCTCTGAGTGTGGACCGAATTCTAGCAAGACAATAAGTATATGAATCTTGTAGTCTTTGTTAGGTTGCAGTCAAGTTTAGAATTTTCTACCCAGCCCATCCTTCAAAGCAGCGGAATTGATGAAATAGAAATGCAAGTAAATTCATACATTTCGGAGAAAATATAATTGTCGGGTCGCAGTCATGTTCAGAATTTTCTTCCCGGCACACATCCTTCAAATTAAGGGCAGAATTGATGAAATTGAAACTCATAAGGTGTCAGAATTGATTAAGAATTGATGAATGGGGCACACCCACAATTTTATAAGGAGAGAGATGAACAGCATCTGATCATTGAAGTAGGAAAGATGAAGGAACATGATTTTTTGTGTTTCTGGTGGGTGCTTTGGTTTCGAGATCACAGCCCAATTGACCTCGGCGACAGCAGAAAAAAGACGCGACGCGACGGTCACGTGGCAGTTGGGACCACGTGTTGATTATTGATCGATGCGGAGAACGGGCCGGTCGGAAAACGGGCCGGTCTGCAAGATCAGCTGATAATCAATATAAGGCTAGTGCAAAGATTGACAGATGGCGGAGTTTGAAATGGCTTCAGACAGACAGACACGCGTAATTTTAATAAAGGGGTGATTGACTTTTATCCCATGGAATTCAAACACACTAAGGCACGTAAAGTGAGTGAGAACCCGCAGCGGTCATGAGATTGATTTCCTCGCGCGAACCAGGCTGTGGATAATTTCAATGCCGGTCCAACGCCGGTCTCTAAAACGCGTTGATGGTTGTGTTATGATTGCTTCAATTTGCTTGCGACGCGTCTGAAAGTCATGTGACTCGCGTCTTCTTCTTTTCGCTTCTTTGCTTCCATCTTCATCGACCCATTCGCTCCTCAGAGTCGTTCGCCGCAATGAAGGGTGGTAAGAAACAGAGACGCGTAGACGGGAAGCTTTTGACAGCATGGCGGATTCCACACTTCCTCGTCCAATTGAGGACATTCGAAATATTCCACCCTCTGCTGCCGCCTTTCATTTCTCTCCCAGCGCCGCTGGGACTCTAGCCCGCAGCCTTCAAAACCAAACCCAACTTATTCAAGGCCTCTTGATCTAGATCCAGATAGCTTAGACGACGTCTTCCCGCCGAAAAGTGGAGACAGAATCATCTGCTCCGTGCGGTCGAATGTTTTGAAGTCCAAGGCAGATCTACAATTCGCGGGCAAGAATTACGCTGACGCACGATCAAAATACGTCCAAGCCGCCTCGGAAATGGTCGCCGCATTACCCTTTGACTCGCGCATCTACGCTGCGCTCGGACCGAGGGATGGATGGGATGCGGTAGATCTCATGGCCTGCATCAATGGAGCAATTGAATGCTCGAGGCAGCTGTTAGACTATGAAAGCGTACGGATATCCATACCCTCTCCCTTCATTCGATGATCTTTCATTGCAGGCTTTGTTGTGGGTGGAGGAAGCGGAGACACTCGACAAATATCTCGAAGCTGAAGCTCGCGCGTCGTCCTTCGGTAAGTAACGTCCGCATGTTTCCAAGATTGGGCTTTGAATTCGATCCAGAATGGGTCCAGATTCAAAGCGCCTCCTCAGACTATTATTATTTCGAACGCCTGACAACGCTTTGCCTTGCTTCTCAAGTGTTCTTTGCACTGGGAAACACCGCTAGTGCTGTATACCGGCTTTGGCTCGCGGATGAACTATTATACGCGATGCCAAGGAATCTCAAGACGCCCAGATTTTAAAGCTTGCGCCATTGCTGGGAATCGACATCCTCAGTCTTAGGCATCCCGATCCTGAATCAGCGGCTACCCTGTCCATCGATCATGCCCGCCTCCAGCTGCGTGGCTCGTGGAAAAAGCTCCATATCCGCTCATCCAGCACGCTGGGTTCTCGCATGCACTGTGCGCGTGGCGCGTTCGACGGTGCGTCTCTTGCTCCTTTCCATTGACTGCCGCCTGATTTCTCTCGGTTAGGTCAACTCTACGTACTCGGAGGCGAGAAACACACGGATCCGGATGGGCCCTCGCACCGCGACTTCTGGGTCCTCGACCTAGAAAAGCTCGACGGCTGGCGTCGACTTCCAGATTTTCCTCCTCCGGAAGAGCTCACAGGTGAACTCGGAGGCTTCCAGATGGCCCCACATGGCGATGGGCGCATATTTGTGTTCCTTGGCTGGCCCGCCGCCATTGCTGTTTTCGATACAACGCAGTGCACGTGGGAGATGATGAAGACTACGTTCGTCCACGACGCGCATATGCACACGTGGCCCTACTACGACTGGCGGGTCACCGAATACACGGCGCAGTGTGTTGGGGACAGGCTGTATATATTCGGCGGGATCCACGGAGGGAGCGTGATAGGCACGGACCTTCTAATGGAGCTCCACATCCCCAGCCGCAAGTGGCGGCGCCTAAGCGGATCCGGGGTCCCCAGGCCTTGTGCGTCGAGCCCTGGGCCGCGGGAACGCTGCCACAGCTGGGTGGGTAAAGACAAAGCGCGCATCTTCTTCATGTTTGGACAGTCGGCTCGCCCTACCACGGAACACATCCAGCAGGCCCACTACGGCCACCATTTTACTCGCCACCCATGGCTGGAGGATTTAGGCTCTGGGGATGGATCTAGCCAGGAAACCTACTATCTCAAGCCATGGCACTAGCCATGCATGGCTAGAGCCAAAGAAAATAGGCTAACAGTTTAATTTAAATAGCAAAAGGTAATGGCGGGGATTGAACCCAGAGCAAGACAGCTAGCTTATGTTAAAAGAGAAGGTTACACTATAACCAACTGAGCTAAGATGGAGTGATAGTAGCCAGAAGTAATAGTGATCTTGCCAACACACAAAGCTGTTCCCTCACCTGTGCTACCCTTAACTACAACACTGGTTGTCACTACAACAGTAGGTGACAAAGGGCGTGAAAACTGTGAAATGAAGGCAAATTTGGAAATCATTTGCAAGAGAGTTTCGGGATCAGGATGAATGCAAGGGGTCAATTCATTTTCGTGGGAACTAGAGGATCAAGGCAACCGTGAACCAAACATTTTCGGGATTGGAGGAAGGATGAAGGCGGTCAGGATACTTGGCCCGAGACCCCCCGCTGTTTGGTCTGATACGAAGTTCTTGCCGGGCTCCGCCACGGCCCCACACCCCCAAGTTCTCAAATTGGGAAGCGCGCCAGAAAAAGTCAATTATTCTCATTACTTTCAGAATCGGCTGTCAAGTAACTGTGTCTGCATTCTACATAAATCTATTCCCTGCCATTGCTTTTACCCGGTGGTCCTCGTCTCGATACATTCAGAGCAGTACCACTTCTCCGGCGGTTTTGTGACTTTCACGCACGACAGATGGAACTGGGATGGAAAGTCAGCAAGCGGTCCACGCAGCACGAAAAGAACGCACCCTTCATACGGGCACTGGTTGTTATCGCAGGCGATCATCTGCAGTGGGGTCAACGACAGTATTGAAAGGGAAAGATGAAACGCACTTGGCCATAGCTCTGCTGGTGACAGAAGCAATACAGATTCTATCCTCGTCCTCGTTCTCCTCCTCCTCGACGACTCCGTTCTGAACCACGTTGGTGGAGGTCGAGGCGAGACAGCAGCGGGCCAGCCACAGGCAGACACTTATGACGTCGGCGCTGCGGTTATGCGGCGTTCTGTCGGAGGCATCAGCCTCAGATTCTGCCCAGTACAAATCGCACATACTCTTCTGCTGATAGCCAGCCGATATCGACGCGGCAGCCAGACGGGTGTACCTAGCGCATTGCGCATCTGCGACGCGGGGTCGTGCGAGGCGCCCACCTAGATATTGTCGCACAAGTTCGGAAGCTCTCGCCGCTGGATACCCCACCTTGGCGAGCTCTCCGGCGAGGCGTACTCTTACCTCGGGCCAGGGCGTCAAATATGGTACATCATTTCCGATCCATGCTCCGAGGACACGGCAGGTTTGCTGATCTGTATAATCTTGAGGTCGCCAGGGATCTTGTGTTGATGTTGGGCCTTATTTTGCGATTCAGAGGACAACTTGCTCTCGGTATTCTGGAGAGCCGAACGGTAAAATAATTGTCTTCTTTGTATTAAATTTTGCGGTTGATGCGGTACACCATAGATCGAGAACTTGCCAGAGTGTCGACCACGAATCTGTGCTTGCCAAGTATATAGTTGTGTCGTCGGCGAAGAGGGAGACCAATAATCTGCGGTCAGTTCCGGGCACTTTTATCCCGGTGAGGTCAGAATTTCGTAGCATACAGGCTAGCGGTTCAATGGCTAGATTGAAAAGAAGGCAGGAGAGGGGGTCACCTTGTCGAACACCTCGGATGACAACAAAGGGTTTGCTCATTTCACCTTGACCATCACTCGAGTTCGAGCTTAGTGTACAATATTTTCACTAAGTTGCGGAATTTATCCGGAAATCGCATGTGCTCCAGGACCGCTAGCAGGTACAGTAGTCATGATTGATTCTATCATACGCCTTTTCCTGATCAAGAGCAAACCACAATTCCGTTCTCTTCAACTGCGTCAGCATAGTCCAGTAGGTGTTTCAGTTGTTTTACTTGGTTCTCAATTTTACGTCCTTTCATGAACCTGCTTGATCACGGTGTATGATTTCAGTGGGCGACCTCAGCAAGTCTCAGTGAGTGGGCCTTTGTTAATAATTTATAGTCTACATTTAGCAATGTGATTGGGCGGTAGTTGGCCACCTGCGCTCGATCTCCTTTCTTGTATATGGGGCACATCCAACCAGTGTTGAAGTCGGTACCTGGGACTATTCCATAGGTCTCGATGTCTGTGAACAGGGCCTCGAGAAAGATATCTAAGGTATTGTCCGGGTCGTTTCTGAATTCAATTTCTAACCACTTGTAGAATTCATACGGCAGTCCGTCTATTCCAGGAGCGGAGCCATTTTTTGATATTTTCAAAGCGATTTCCAGCTCTAAGGCAAGTAGCTTCTGGTTCAGCAAGTCATGCTGCTCTCTATTCAGATGTGCATCGCAACTGCTCAAGTACGATTGATGTTGCAAGGAGCTTTGCATACGCATCGGGCATGTCCTTCTGCTGTACACTGTCATGGGAGTTTCGCGCGATCTGAGCCATTAATTTTGGCCGAGACTCGTATTGGGGTGTGGTGGCAGACAAGTCTGGTTTTATAAATTCGTGGATGGTTTCCTTCAAGTGGTAACCCACCGCAGTACGTGTCCAGAAACGGCTGTGTAAAGTTTCTTTCTCCCTCAACATCGTATCGGGTTTGTGAAAGGGTCTTGCTTCTGTTGTGCACGTACTCGGAGTGTATCATTGATTTTCTTTTCCAGGATATATGCCGTGAGGTTTCGATCGTCGGCAGGCATGTGCATGTCGTGAATGACTAGGTGCAGCTGTATTGCGGAACTTGGGGCGCCCTTGTCTCGCACTTAGATGGCATGTGCTGGGTCCTCGATGTAGGCATAACAAAATATGCAAAGCCGCTACTGGTGCGGAACAAATTTTCTTTCTGCGCTTTGTCCAACGCCGACGTTCGACAGCAAGACCGTGGCTTGAGAGCACCATCTGGGTCATTGCACGCCGGTGGTCTGGTGAAGTATTCGCAGGCAGTGCCGGAAGTCCATGGATTTTTCACAAGCTTTCCCGTGTCCGAATCCATTTCCAAACACCGAACTAGAACGTCATCCCTTACTTCTGCTTGGAGGGAAAGCAAAATATGCGGTATTCCAGGCCAAATCCACCAAATATTCCAAAGGTGCTTCGCCGGGTGTTAAATTTCTTGTGCCTGCGCTCACAGACTCCTTCACGAGGGCGGAGTAAGATGCGATGGAAAAATCAACACCCATTCCACTTCGGCTTGTAGGAAGAGCAAAATATGCAGCATTCTAGGCGAAAATCCACAAAATATTCCAAAACATGCTTCGCCGGGGTTAAAATTTCTGTGCATCTCATATGCTCATTAGAGGGGGCGGAGTATGATCCAGTAGAAAGAATATACCCATTCCACTTCTGTTTAGGAGGGAAAAGCAAATATGCAGTATTCTAGGCCAAATCCACCAAATATTCCAAAACGTGCTTCACCGGTCTGTTCGCAAGCTCAGCCGTTGTTTTCCAATCCTTGTTTTTGCTCTGATGTTGTACCCGGATTTTCATTCAATTCGTGCGCATCGTGTGGCCCTCATGGTGAGTTTCCAACAAATATTCTCGCTTGTCAATGGTCTCAAGGTGGTGATAGTGCAAGGTTTATCTCAAGTTCCCGGGCGCGGACTTCTGGGACAAACTCGACAAGCGTCTCGCAAAAATTCGGAGGGAGGCAGACGGCGACGCGAAGAGGATCATCAGTGTGTGCCTCATTCGGAACCTTTTTTTTTTCAATCCCTGATTCGCAACTATTCAGAGCGTTCCGCAAGCTTCTGGACGAGGACCAGGAGAAGCATGGCAAAACCGAGGACCCCATCGACGAGAACGGCCGTCGATGAATTCCAACAGGGGGTCGACGACCTTAATCGACATTGCAGCCATCAACACAGCGACGTCGATTCAAGGAGGGTCTGTGTAGAACTTATATACTGTACCTAGAATGCCAACAATTGAATGATTCACAATATATTCGAGTAATGCTTGCAGAACGGCAGAAAAGATACAATTACTGAATGTGGTACAACAGCTGAGTCACAGGCTTGCTGCACAGCTAGCCTCCAGCCTAGCCTGGCGCCATGCTGGCGCCATTCACTATTGAACGTTGTATTACTCTAATTGACAGCTGTCCGCCACTCTCCCATGCCATGTCACACACAACTCACTCCTACCTGCCCGCCCCCTGTCGGCCATTGGCCAAGGGATAAATTGGGCATTGAACTACTGTACACATTGAGGCGGGTAATTTTACACGTCGGCCTCCGTGATTTGAGTGAGATTTGATCGAGATATATGTAAAATAATCTGACTGTTGCGCTTTCCAGTTTAAGACTGTACCCATAAATGTGAAGGGCTTTAGGCGCTGATCACCTCAGGCTACCCCCACCTGACCCCCATAGGGCCAAATTTTTGAGGGTAGTTATTGGGCCTATGGGGGGTGTTTCTAAGTGGGTATCCCATGCCACATGGGACATCTCATGCTTTCTACTGTTTTGGCCTTGGGATGTCCCATAGGTATTGTATGGGACATCCCTTGCAGGTTCAAAATCCTGGTTGGGATATCCCACTGGACCCATTTGGTGAGTATGGCCCCTGGCACCAGCCGGGAAGAAAAAATGCATTTTTGGGCCCATTTATGTACCATTTTGCACGATATATGGTGATCCATGAAGCTGTTCACTGGGGCTTTCATGCCATGGTGAAGCAGGTGCATTGGGGTGGTTATTTTTTCGAGCAGACCGCAATACAGGTATGCCGGCCCATGCTTGAATACTGGTATTAGCACTTTGGCGATGCAGCCATTGGAGCCGCCCAATGGCTGATTCGTGTTGCGTCATCTGATGGCTCCGCTCGCCAAAAATACACGTGTATGGCCGTCGGAGCCGTTGGGGAATAAATTTATGGTGGAGGCATCGGGGTCGCGCAATGCAAATCAGCCATTGAGTGGCTCCAATGCTATTGTATGTAACCGACCATCTGGTGGCATTATACTGTAGTATTTTGACCAAATGTTCACCGTCGCCATTGCTTGGGAATCGAACAGTTGAACTGGTTCCGGCATCAACTCAGTCGTGATCAGTGATCAGGAAGACTGCTCACAGCCATCCTCTTGCCACGTCCTTAGTGACCACTTTCACTCACTGCGTTGCCTTTATGGCTTTCTCTGGGTCCATTTGAGTCTTGGAATGGCTTGCCAAGCCAACCAAATGGCTTGCAAGCTGATATGCCGGGCCTGGGCGTGTGACGTCACCAAATCCACGCCCACGCCGGGCGCAAGCCATTTTTGCAAGCCAAAAACTTAAGTCTCATTGAGACAGGCCACCAACACGCGCCCCATACCTGAACGCACTCTAAGCTCGTGGATAGCTAAAACAGTGGTCACGAGACCGGTAAGTACTGGAAAAAATACCAGTGGGCATCAATACCCACATGTGATCATGCATGTCATCGATGGTGAGGCGTGGGCACGCGTGGGGACATGTGTTCATCCATCTACCATGCATGTTCGCGCCTTCAAGCTGAGCGTGATCAATCCATGGCCACCGAATGCCAATAATTACCCTGACTTCAACCATTGCGACATTATTCACGCACGCACCACGGATGCTCAGCATCCACGCCACCATCCACGGCCATCAAATCTTGTTTTGGTGCTAAATTTCCATCGGTCACTTTTTACCAGAAACCAAGCTTTAATTGGTTAGAAATCCTGTGCTTATCAAGGCTCCCCTGTCCTCCTCCTGCCCATATCAAACTCCCGACCATCCTGCACCCATCGTCCCCCTCTTGCTCCCCACCTCACGCTTGTACCGGCTCTCCGACGTGGACATCCTGTCTTATATTCGCCCTGAGAGTCTTGAGATGGAACTGGCCAGTGCATTGCAGTCTTGTTTTTTTCGCCTCTGCGCTAGCATCGGTGAATTTTGACGATGGAGATCCACGAATTGTCGAAATGGCATCAGATCTAATTTAAATATCGATCTCAAAATCACCGCTCGGATTTGTGGGACGTACCGCCGTGGAAGACTGTAGCGTATAGATTATTCGAACTCGCAGCACCGATGACTTGAACCATATTTGAATGGCTGGTCAGGGAAGCACTTCAGTGGCTTCGCAAGGAAAGGGTGGGACTCACCGAACTGTCGTATGTTTTGCAATGTCCTCATGCCATTCCTACAAAAATTAGGGAAACAATAATTAAAGACCACAGAATGCAGTGGGAGATATACTTTTCTGCACTGTCAACCTGATACATTGCCACGGTCACAGTGGACTGCTGGCCCCAAATTTTTGCGGAGAAAACTCGCCGCACGCTACGTACCATATCACACTTGACAGTCCCAGCACCGCTTTCCAAGCATATTTCTTGTAAGTCTATATCCTCGAGCTGTATCATTCGGATGCCAGAGCCTGAGTAATATTTAACATCCTTGCAAAGCCACGAGCAGTAAAACTTACGAGATGGGCTTGTTGGCGCGGTGGTGAAGGTGACATTGGTGGTACAACCGATTATGATAATGTCGTGCGAAGGCAGTATTCACAGCAGCGACGTGGCTAGTAAGCGCCCTGCGCGTCAGCGGCGATGCAGTTTTGATGAGGCCGAAAGGTTACTAGGTGCTTCCGATGATGCCTGGATTCAGTTTTGGGGTGGATTCTTCAGCAGAGGTGTGTGTATCGTCGTCCATGGATGATAAGGCGTGAGGGGGAGAGGAAGAGATTTTAAGCGCTGGGGTGACAGCTTTCATGCCGTATAAGGACGACCAAAAATAAACGCGTCAGCGGTGAATGTTCCCAGGTCCTGCATCGGTTTCACAGGATTGAAAATATTGAAGGACTCGAGTCTCATCGCAGAAATATTTGCGGTCAACCCAAGAGGTGAGGCGGCAATCAAATTTCTGGCACTGGGTCACAGGATGTGGAGGAAGGAAGACGGAGACTCTAGGGGAGTGTTACAGGCCCAAGAGTCACGCTTTACCCGCGGAAGCATAATGTGATTTTCCGTCCATTCCGAGGGATCAGATCGATCCCCTACTCTGTTTACAGAGAAGGGTTCTGTCTGCACGAAACCTTGTGCCAAACCATTGACACTGACATCATAATGATGACATCATGTATGATCGCCAAACTTAAATAATGTCATTCTTATGACGTATAAGGTGGTAGGGGCCGGCAAGCGGCAGAGCCCGCTACCCTTAGCCTTTTCCCTCAATTGCAATCCAAACATCATATGAAGTTTATTGAACTGAGTTACTGAATACCGTCAAGACTCTTGGTCGTAGCCTAGCAACGTTGAGAAAAACACTTCCAGATACAAATTGAAAGAATTTGCAGCTACGGTGGGATTTTCAGCAACACATCCAGACTGCTCCCAATAGTTGGGCACATCTTGCAGAAGTAGTAAATCAACATCATCTCTTGCCCAGCAAGAAATTATACAATTGGATTATAGACGTCTGCTGGATTGATGGTTAGATGGAAGCTTGGGAGGCCTTCTTTTATTATGAAGTTCATTTCTAATTACGCCGCGAGCCACGGAAGAGCCTGGAACATAAGAAGCAACACCATTCACTTGTTTCAGTATTCCAGTAAATTTATACTTCCTCGTTCTTGGGTGTGGGTGATTCACCACTAGCAACACATTCAGAGACTTGTTGAATGACTTCTGCCGAAATGTCGAATAGGTAAAATGGGTCACGCATCACACCCCATGTCGATTTGAATGAAATTGTCAAGTAGCCCACAAAAGCCCGCTAGTTATGGTGCGGGTCACCTAGCTGCCGCTACCTGAAATTAGTGGCCAATTGGCCGGAGAATTTTTTTTGGCCCTGTACACAGCCACAATCAGCCCAAATTTCCGTTATTTCCCCCGCTTGTGGCCAATTCGATGGCAAGAAAAAGTTTACCCTCCTTCAGTTTTGATTTAAATACAAATCCCTCTTTAGGATCAGATTGCATCGTCAAAAGAATCACTTTCTAAAGAGGGATAAGAAATAGAGGCAAAACTCGGCCCGGAAAATCTCAAGCACGGGGTAGCAGCAGCTAGGTGACCCGCACCATAGCGGTGGATATGTATATGGTATCCACCGCTAACTAGCGGGGGTTTGAGCAGAAGCTCCCCTTGGTCAACCCCTCTCCGGACAGTCACGTGACCACGCAGCCTCGCGTGAGTTCGTATACCACATGTGGAGTTCTTTTTCACAAGGCTAAAAACAAGGGCTGGAGTGTACCTGGGAAACAAAACAAAGAGGAATTCATATATTGCCCATTTCCTGAGGGTAAAGTATATTTTTGCCATTTATTTATGGAGGCAAGGGTCTTAGATGGCCAGATATATCGACCATGTGGGCGGGGCGTGGCGGCTGGGGAAATCATTGTTAAATAGGTGGTGTTTGGTGGAAGTGTTAATATTTGAGCTCATGTATTTTAAGGGAAAGTCGGGATAGGGGGAGCTGGTTGAGAGCAATTATAAGCCCAGTTATTCATGATTTAGAAAAGGACTGTTTGTTTAAACCGTCACCTGTTGTGGAAAGGCTGAAAGATAGAAAAAACATATTCAACGCCGAATGCCCAAAAGGAAATTGAAAATGAAAATGTCAGTTGCGGGAGTCGAACCACGGCCGGCGAGATCCAACATGTTGACATGCAGCAGTGTTACCAACTAGACTAAAGTTCCAAGTACAAGCTATAGCGGACGACGTTATGCGTAGGGCTCGTATCCTCTGGTATTCTAGCTGCATTGACTGAATTTCCACCAAATTCTTTGCAAATTTGACCCGTTTTGTGGAATACAGATCGAAACTAAGTATATTAACTCACAGACTATCGTTATCTTCAATATTGGCTCCGCAAGGTGTCGCGTAGCTCGACCTTCACCCAAAAGGAAGGTGCACGTGACGTGGTCCGAGGAGGGGTTGAGCTGGGCTAGCTTTGAAGATCACCCAGGGCGCAATAATTACCAACTAATTAGGTCTCGCTTAAGATCGGTAATAATTATGTCTCCCGCTAATGTTCGCTAACGGAGGGTTGCCCTGCCATCATTTTCCCGTCTCTCCCATCAAACACCGGCGCCGACGTCGCTAAGGCGGCGCGCTCCCCCGACCTCCCATCAATCCCATCAATTGCCCACCGCTCCCGCCCAACTTACGCATTCCGGGCGCTAAAATAAAGGTAAAATCGCAGGAAATTTTAAGGGTGTGTCTGGAGGCAGTGAATACCCATTTAAACGAAAATGTCCGTTGTAATTACCCAATTTCGCCTCAGTCTTCTCAATAGACGTGGTTAACGGAACTTTTGAAGTCAGTTTATGTTGAAGAGTGGATGAGCATCCGTTATAGAATCACAGGGATAGAACATATGTATCCACCCACTGTGATGAGTACGATATGTATGGCATATGCATCCGCGAGCACCAATATAATAGGTGCGCGGCGCTATTGAAATTCGCGCAGAGACGCACAGTGCGGCACGTGCACCCAATTCACACTGGCGCCACCGCCTTCGAGGCCTCTTCTTCCGTTTCCTGCGCTTAGGATGCGCCTCGGTGTCCCAGGCGTTGGCATGAAGGGTGGGAAGTTGATTTTCTGGGCCCGAAACTCATTGTTGAGTTTCCCAGTAGTGCTCTCATCCTCTCGAACCACCAGTTGAATTTTCCTAGCGATGAGAATGAGCAGATACACACTCAGTTTAGTACCAAAGCTCTCTTCCAATTCGTTCACCACGGCTTCTGAACCCGACGGCTAGGGATCAAGCAGAATACGATACAAGCTCAACATTCAACTTCAAAGGGTTATGCTGGAAAGAAAACCTGTAGCCTTGTCGATGTCACGCTCTGAGTCACGTGACACTCGTAGCAAGTGACTGGCGCCTATCGAGTGGAAGAAGTGCATCTACGAAGTGACTCCAAGATATCAAAATGAGACGCGAATGGGGGGAATGAGTTACAACATAGAAGGGCATAGGCTCGTCCCCATCCGGCATCCAGGTAAATAGAGCCAAATCCATCACTCGCTAATGCTCGGACAGTCCTGGATACCGGCTGGGCCCTCTCGGTGCACTTTAAGCGGGGGTTTTGCTTCCCCTGCCATTTCAGAGGTCGGTACTTTGGGAAAATATGCCCCCAACTTTGAAAAAAAGTGCTCAAACTTCCTGTATGAATAATTGATGGTTTTTAATTCTCTATCCAATGAGCCCCACATGTTTTTTTGATGGCAGATTTCATGTCGTTGTCGTCGTCAAATGGTCCGTGCGCGGCGTCGAGCTCGACTTGGTGTAAGATCCCAAAACAATGTGAGCTCAATCGACTTGAAATCGAATTCTGCCCCACTTTGGTATAGGAAGTTTTGACACTTTTTCAGAGCATTTCAGAAGCTCCCAGGTCGATTTTTTCCAAGTCAGGACCTCTGAAATGGCGGGCCATTCAAAACCCTGCTAAAACAGTACCAAGAGGGCCCAGTCCGTTAACGATGATCTCCCTGTTGTGCACTCTTTGTCTGATTGTTGGCTTTGTTTGTGTGATTTTAGTAATTCAGGCTTACGTCCCCGTCTCTCACTGAGATCCTTCGTTAACGTCGACTGGTTCACGAGTCTATGGTTTTGGTTTCAGAATCCTCAAACCAAAACCAAAACCATGGAATTTGGTTTGGTTTGGTTTGGTTTTGGTTTAAACCATGGCAGCTCGACAACGACCCCCGGCGCACCCGACGCTCCACCTTTCGCACCTCCTCCGCATCCTCGGCCCTCGCTGCCGACGCTCTACAAGCACGTCCTGGGCCGACGCCGCATCTTCATCTACACCCTTCCACCCGTCGAGGTCGCATCGATTTTCTGCCAGGTCGCGGTGGACATGGGGTACGAGGATCAGTTTGAAGTCGAATACGGCGGTACAAGCACAAGCACGAACGGCGCGCGCTCGTGGCGGGGCGGGAGGTGAATGAGGGGATCAGCATCCTGAGGATGGTGACACTGAACGACTTTGACAGACTGCAGAGGGAGGGACGGCGTGGACGGACGCGTGGCGCGTGGACGTGTGCGTCGTCTGCACAGGGCTGTCGATGGGCGTCGGCGCATGCCACGGGAACTCGCTCGGCTCGTATTCCGTGGCGGGAGAGGGAGTGGGGCGCCGTAAGGCTGCGGGGCCGAGGACAGCATCAACCCGTGTACACTAACAAGTGGACCTCCCGCACGATGGCGCTGCGCTGTGCCAATGAGTCCCGTCCGGTACTGCCAAAAAAAATGAGGTGCGTCATACATACTTCATTTCGATTGCATCGTCTCACTCATTCTCGCCCAGCTCCATCCTCTTTCTTAACTTGGTGCGTCCTCGTCAAACTAAAGAAGAAAAGAGGAAGAACAGCTATGGGACAAGTACTAGATTCATATACAATCAGGGTGAGCCGACCGTCTACCCCTCGTCGCTGCCGGGCTTCTTCCCGCCGCTGTACCGATTCACCTGGATCATGGAGCCCTTCGACCTGCCCACGCTCGATGGCCTGCACCTCATCGAAGGCCTCTGCAACGGCCTGCACCTCATCGAGGGCCTCTGCGACGGCGTCTTCTTCGGCGCCCCCACGCTCGCGGGCTTCCCCTCGCTCAAGACCCTCCCGCACACCGCCGTCCTGGGCTTCCACGTCGTGAACGTGCACACCACGGAGAGCCGCAACAAGAGCATGATTGTGCACATCGACAACCCGCACGAGGGCCACGCGCCCGAGGCTGTCGCACACGAGATGGTCGGGCAGCCCACGTTCGTTGGGCGGCCGTTCCTGCAGCAGGGGCGCGTCGCCGTGTCCGACACGCTGCTCACGTACGCGCACTCGCCACTTTCTCTCATATTTGCCCTCACTGTCTACCTTTCTAGCGCGCCCCGACCTCCGCGCTTGCCTTCCCGCTCATTGTTACCCCCGCGGACTCTCCACGCGTCAGAATGAGGCAAGTATGTATAGACACCTATTCACCTTTATCACAGCTGGTTTTCTCCAAGGACCTCCACCGCTGGAAGTGCTTTGGAGGCAAGATACTTTAATATGATTGTCTTTAGTTCACTTGAAATTGAATATATCTCCACTTTTTTTTCTTATGTTGCGTCACAATTAAATCAAGGGGCCACCAATCTTCAGCAGGGTTTTATTGGAAGCACTTGACCTCGAGTGCCTACATCGAAATGGTTCTTCCAGTCACAGTACTCGCCCGTCTATCGGCTTTAAGGTCCGATATGGCACTTTTGCTACACCTTGCATCAACACACGCCACCTTCGCTTGCAAACGTTTCTATCGACCTCTCGCGCTTGCCTTGACAGGAAACTCGGCTCAACTAGGCTAGATTCGCACTAGCCGTAACCTCTGTTTCCGTCGTGCTTTGCGCAGACGTTTATCTCGTGCTTTGCGCAGAGTACCCGATTATCTTCAAGTCTCTACTCAACGAAACAACGTCGAGCTTCAACCGGGGTATAGAACGCCTACGTTCTATACTAGCCGCCGTTACTTTACCCACATCCGTGTTTTGCCTACAAAACTACGGGCGTATAACGTTACCCTTGTCAGTACATATTCCACTCACCCCATATACATTTCGTTTATAAGGTTCCTCTCGACCTCTTTAACACTCTACGTACGTTTCCGTTACCACTACTCATCCCCACACCGAACCGCACGCCGGCAAACCAGCCCTGCCGCACCACTGTGCATGGCTCCCAACAGAAACAAAAAAAAGAAAATATGCCACTGCACCCCCAATTGTAACCAATGGCGGTCCTACCGCACGCGGCAGAGACATTATCAAAATGCGCCCGATCCAGGGCTCATTGCCCCGTCGGAGTCTGGCTCTTCTTCATCCGATTCTGAAGACGAGTTGGACCCGGAACTTCCATCTGCCGCAAGATACATAATAAGATCAGTCGGACGGACAGAGAGACATAACTTAATTTACTATGCAAAGGGAGATGTACAGTGGTATTGATGAGGTTTAGGGCCATGCAGTGCAATCTTGTGTTTTGTAGATACCCCTAATGAAAATAGGTTTTTATCTAAATTTTGCTATCTCCTGTGGTCGAGCTTCTCTGAAATTCAGAGAAACTTTCTTTTGTTGCAAGTCAATAATGATGCAAGCCAAAGCCATCAAAATCTCATGAAATATATGAAAGTTTCAAAATTCTGATTGAAGTGATTTGGCCAACAGCCCAAACAATGCTGGCAATTCTTTTTTTTTGCCAGTATCTCTATTTTATAAAGTTACACCTGTCTGAAGCCTTAAAGCTCTCGGGGGACAACTCGGCTCCCACTCCCTCCTACAGAAATAAAAAAAATGTAAAAATCCTGGATCTACAGGCGCTTGCATGACAAAACAGATCAGAAAATCAGTCGGACGAACGGAGACACATAATTTGCTATGTACAGTGGTATCGATGACTGAGAGAAATGCCATCATGCAGAGATCTCGAATCACTGCAAAACATTCTATGGCGCAAGCAGGTAAATCCCAATGCCAAAGTAAACTCAAAAGTACTTTTTGAGATCTTCCTTTAGGTCTGGCAGGCAAGGTTGTTGCTGGCGCAGTCGGTGTTTCTGTCCTTAAGGAAACCGAAATGGTCTTAATAGTTTTACATTTTGCTATGCACACATCACCAGCTGCCAACAAAAATCACTCAATGGGCCTGAGAAAAATTTTGGCATGCCCGCTGTTGTAAATTTTTCACCCACACGCGGCCAAATCCACCCAGAACCTTTTTCTCAGCTCACTCATGTTGATTTAAATTGAAATCTTTCTAAGAGATCACAATTGTTAAAGGGACAGTAAAACTGAGCCCACAAAATTTCAAATGAAATAGTGATAAATTGGCCTGGTTAATAAAATACCTCGGAAAGTTTAACACTTGTTTACAGCGCTGACATTCCAAACCGGCACCAATAATTTATGTTTGCGCGTACCCACAAAAGTGTGCACAATATGCCAATCACCGGCCCTAGCAAACCGGCACTTGAATGAGTGTTTAAGTGGAGTTTGGCATTGTGTACACTTTTATAGGCGCGTGCGGCATCCTTTGTCTTGTTGCGGTGGGAGCCATCTGTCAATGTTAGCGCCGAGGCAGTGTCTGTCAAAGTTTGTTGGATTGGTGACATGTTGCCGGCCACGGAATGTTGATTGGCTGTAGGCCGGCGGATTCGGGAGCCCGACAATCACCGCCGGCAAGCTGCCAGGCAGGGAGGAATCAGCGGAGATTGAGCGGAGCTTAAAAAGCTTCGGACAGACAGGCTTAATTTTATAAAGAGGGTGACAGATATAAATCCACTCAAATCTGCATGGTAGGCTCTACTTATGTTAGTACACAAATACGGTGTTTGGTAGAGTGAGTGCCAAATCACAATGAGTTGGGATAACACCCAAAAAAAATATACCATCCCCTGGAACTAGTTTTGATACATAACATATCCAAGAACTAAGTCAATTGGCCCAGTATTCAACATCAGCCACTATTGTTCTCAGAGCCACTGCTCGGCAGCAATTCTTCAATTATGTTCGTAATTGATGCCTCTCTGCAACTGAGCAGCTCGTGAACCTTGCAAGCCATGTCTTCAAGTTTTTCCATGCATGTAGTGCAGTTACTCCGGTTTCTTTTACTCCAGAGCTGCCGATGAAGTTTTTCCAGCGGCAGAGGAGAGGCCGCTGCTCTGCCGCTGATCGGCCGCCGCGTCTCAGTGTAACTGAAATGATCCGTATGAGTCACGGTCTCGGGATGCCCGGGACTGCCGCCGAAACTTATTGTCTCGAAGGCCCCAAATCGGTTGCTGATTCTATTGTTATCGGCGACTGTTTCGGGGCAACCGATACCTTCCGTTAACGTCCACCTGGGACTGTGACTGATACTCCAAGTATCAGTTGCAATATCAAGTACACACAAACAGCGGGAATCAAACTCACGCCGCCAACACAGCCACAACGTCATCACCATGACTCACGAAAGTGAAGCTCATGAGGTCACGTGTTCGATTCACGCCGACGTCATTGTCTTCTCTACCGAACGGGGACCGCCAAGCACCACGCAGTGGGCCTCCGCGGCGAGCGGCAAGCCCCGCGCAGCGGTCGGGGTCTGGGGTGGAAAACCCCAGCCGTCCGGGCCGGCGCCCGAATGAGATATTTATTCAACGTTATATAAGAGCGTAGATAATCTTATTAGATATTTGTATTCTTTTTCTCCGAATGCTGCTGAGAAAGCATGGCTTCGGTGTGGCCCCCAGCTTGCGGAAGTGCCACGAAGTGGTGCTCCGCTACAAGCGTCAGGGGAGCCGCGCCGAAACCGTGCTTTCGAAGCGGCAGCAGGGAAAAAGCGAAGCGTGGGAAACCTGAAGCGTGGGAAGCCTACGTCATCTTGGCAGCGTGAGTTTGGTCTCCCAAACAGCGGCTGAGACGGAGAATATTGGATCACCAGAAACGGCATCTGGTATTGGTCATACCAGTTACCAATTCTGTCCAACTTATTCGTTGCGTATAAGTTACAATTTCTGCAGCTCTTATTCTGGCTCGTATACTAACGATATCAGGAGCGTCTTCAGACACACCTAATAGCCTATACATCACTTTTTTTGGAGTGAAAACTGAGCGAGCAAAAAAAAAAGTTATTCGCAAATTGGCCACATGTGCATAATATATTCAAAAATTGTCTGTTAAAGCTGTAAATAGGCCCAAAATGATGGTACAGAGTTTTACTAGTCGAGCCTCTGTCCCATAGTCTCAGAAACATAACAATGAGATTTGTATGTAGTCAAGCTGAATGCCCCAATGAACCACTGAGCCTCTTTTGGACCCAAGATCAAAGTCTCAGTTTGGGCTGATTTCGCTTCTCGAAGCTTCAATAATTTGTTTCGAGCGCACAAGTGAATAAAGTAACCTAAAAATTGCTTCAGAGGTACACTGAATTTTTTTCTCTCTCTCTCTCAGACCAATTGGCCACTAATTTTTGGTAGCGGCAGCTAGGTGACGGCCACCATACATCGTTTTATTTTTGGTTTATTGCAGCAGAACGATAGTTTCGAGGTGAACTTGAGCAAATTCACCGGCTTTTGGGCATTATGCAAAGCCGCACAGAAAAAAAATGAATTTGGGGCCTGAACACTGGGTTAAAATTTGCTGCTAAGTGGATTCATGCCATACTTGCGGTCGAAATACAGAGTTGAAACCC
Source organism: Mycena olivaceomarginata (assembly GCA_029378375.1). Lineage (NCBI taxonomy): Eukaryota > Fungi > Basidiomycota > Agaricomycetes > Agaricales > Mycenaceae > Mycena > Mycena olivaceomarginata. The sequence goes on along the minus strand of JARKIC010001113.1, from coordinate 126,751 downwards.
GGATGCGAAAAAGACCCAGAAGCGAAAAATATGGGCTCCAACTTTTGTGTACAGTGCGGATTGGTGATATTTTCAACTCGCTTTATCGAAGACTAGATCTCGTTGAAAGCTGCTCTGGTGAGCATCTAATTGGATTTCCGAATATAGGGATTAAGCCCCACCCTTATTTTATCCTTGTTTACTCTTGCTCTTTCTCAAACGCGACTTATTCTAAGTCGCGCTCAGCATCCGTATCTTGCTCAGATACCGGTTTCGTTAACACTACCTGGCGCGCCCGCCGCATCTACAAGCGGGCTACCGTGCCCGCCTCCGGGAGCCAGATGAAGATCACAATAAACTCTTGAGAGGTTACAGCGACTCTGAACAGACTATTTCATGACGAGGGTACAGGGTGTGGTACATAATTCTTTTGCATGCTTACAGATACAGAAACGGTCACACCATGCCGGCTGCAGTTGAACCCTTCTCAATCTGCCGAGCCCTCCACTGGCACGCAGCAAAGATTGTCAGTGGGAAGAGAACGTTAATGCCGATGGGAGTGCAGCTCCAGGTCAGAAATCCAGGGGTGAGGCACTGGACCCCGGGCGGCGAAGGAGTGATCAGCACAGTCAAGGCAAACAAGACGACTGGGGAGTGAAACATCAGTACCCGACTCCCAGCTACGTAACTAAGCATATTGTTTGTACCTGGCGCAATCCAAGTGTATATCAATAAAAGCCGACACATAAATTGCTTTGGCGCGGTCGCCCCCGTTGTCGCGCACAAGATCCTAAGTGCAGTTTGTTAGTGCGTAGAGGCAAGTCGGGGCAGGGAGGACACATACGTTTTGTGAGCAATAGTGATCCCGGCGCAAGCAATGGAGGATATGAGACTCAGTGCTGGAGAAACATAAGAGAGGACCTGGAAGTAAAGAGGAACAGTTTTCCCACCGGCGTCTCCCACGCCATTAATGTAGAACGTTAGACCGAAGACAGTGTAAAGCAGAGAGACCGCCCAGACCCCTGTCAAAGCGAAGTTAGTCCTACAATAACACTGGAAGTCGCAACGCCAACCTCGCGCGCCAACGGCGATCTTAAACAAAATTTACCTCCGTTTCCGACGTGCCCCCGTTCACTGATCCCCCAAGACTCCGGCACCCACGAGGAAATTGTTCTCTCCCCGTACATCGCACCGCCTTCATAATTGGGCAGCGCCGGCGGCTGTGTCACTGATGTCCAATTATAACCCAGTTATACGCTGAGTAGCCCGAATGGCTTGAAATCCTCGACGGCGTGAGTGTACGAAGTGCGAGAAGTATCCGGTTCGAACACACATAGTCGATAAAGTCCCGATGGACTTCCAGTGGCGTGAGCGGGCAGGTCGATCGTGGGTTCCATTGCAAGGCCTCGTATTTTGTGTCCCGCACAAGTCCAATCGCCGCCGTCGTGTTTCCACCAGCCGCCGCTAACCTGATTCAAGGTTTGTCACTGATTGGGAAACCCCATAGCCTTGCTAGAATGATGTGAGCCCCAGCAAACCGGCGCTTGAATGAGCATTTAAGTGGAGTTTGGCATTGTGTACACTTTTATAGGCGCGCACGGCGCCTTTGTTTCGTTCTGTGGAAGCCATCTGTCAATGGAGTTTGGCATTGTGTACACTTTTATAGGCGCACGCGGCGCCTTTGTTTCGTTGCGTGGGAGCCATCTGTCAATGCGCACCGAGGCAGTGTCTGCCAAATTGGTGACGTGGTGCCGGCCGAGGCGAATGTTGATTGGCTGTAGGCCGGCAAATTCGGGAGCCCGACAAACTCAGGGGCCCGACAATCACGGACGGCGAGCTGCCGGGCAAGGTGGCATCAGCGGAGATTGAGCGGAGCTTAAAAGCTTCGGACAGACAGGCTTAATCTTATAAATAGGGAGACGTGGACAGCACCCTGTGGTGCCGTACGTAACCGTATACGGCCGTAATTGGTACGTACCATACCGTATGGCGATCAAGTCATTTTTGCTTGACCGTACCGTAGCCGCACCGTGGCCGTATTACGGGACAAAACCTCCGTACCGTATACGGTACGTACGGTGAAAAGCCCTACCTGCGCGGCGCGCAGCAGCTTGAAGCAACGTCATGTCCACGGCATGAAGCTACAATGTGCGGGATTCTCACGTGCCCTGTTCAAGCCGTGCTCACTGTACTGTACTACAGTTGGATCTGTCATAATGCATAAGGTGATAATGCATAATGGCTCATAATGCATAAAATTTTGGAGGATTTGGATCCACCGAACCCCCCTTCCTCATATGTTCATAATGCATATTGCTCATAATGCATCGGGTTTCGGCATCCACGGACGCTGCTGAGCAATCTGACTGTATTACGACCAAAGGTTCAGGAGACGGTGACACCCAGATTTTTTTGATGTGTTTAAAAATCGCCTTAATTTGAAAGAAAAAATTTCGGTCATCTCGGTGAGTGAAAATTCTAGAACTCCACCGTTCTCTCCAAGCCATACGAAACGACTTACAGTGGTTACAGCATTACCGGATCCCCGCCCTTATCTCCCCCGGGCCTTTTCCGACTCAGTTCTACACAGAAAGGGTTTTGAAAGGTGGATCATTCGCCGCCGTGCACCAGGGCAGTTTGATGGCCGGTTCGATTCCCGGTGGAGCTATTACGTGGAATTGTGGGGCCTGTGGGAGCCTTGAACGGAGTTATTTTGGGCGAATGATTGTGGAGCGTCTTCGACGAGCAAGTACATAATTTTAGAGGAAACAAGCGGCTGCTCGGCTGCTCCGCGGCCTCGCATCCTCTTCTGTGGGGTTGAGATTCACCTTCCCGGTTTAACTATTGAATTTATTAGAGAAGGCTGACCCATGGCCGAGGTGTACAGGATTTGAAGAGAAGTGATGGTGCGGCAGTGGCAAACACAGCATCAGTCCCAAATCACAGCTGACCTCAACGGCTGGATCGGCCACCTCTTTCTGTAAACCGCGAGTATTCTGTCTAAATGGAAAGCAGAATTTATTTCAGTTGCCTTGAGTTGAGTTGAGTTGTCTTGAACTTATCTGAGTTGCCTGAGCTTTGCAAAAGGAAGAAACATCACTTTATGGCAGTTTTCGGTAAGTGGATGCCGGAAGGGCGGAGATTGCGGGCCTTGAAAAGGCTTCGGGGAGAATGCTTGGACCGAAGCAAAGGTCAGCTGAGCGGCGGAGTTCAAAATACATGAGAAAGACGTTAGAAGGCGATAATTTTAAAAAGAGGGTGACAAAGGTCTAATGACCAGCAGAGTTTGAAAAGGCTTCGGACAGACAGAAGGCGATAATTTTAAAAAGAGGGTGAAGAAACCAAAGCGACAAAACATGCCATCATATGTAAATCTCATCTGAATTTCTGGAAAAGCAGATGCTGATGGGTGGGGCGGATGCTGTATGTCTCGGCTTCTTTGGGAAAGGCGCGAGGATGGCATAAAATTTAAAGACCGCCAAACTCACAACCACAACACTTTCAAATTCTTGCATCGAAAGCTGATTCTTTTCCCTTCCAATAGGTGGTAAGAATGTCAAATTCTGTGAAAATAACCCCAGAAACCGTGGTCTTGCAGCCAGAAACTTGTGTGATTATGCAATAAGGCCATCAGCGATTGCAAGTCCATGTTAGTCAACAGACTATAACATGCGAGCTTGCGAGCACATATTTGTTATAGCATCTGTCTACGAGAGACTAATGTAAAGGTCTTCCTTGGACCTTCACCTTTCTTCACGCTAACCAATTTAAATTCTCCTGTGAGGTGGAAGTCAATGGAAAAAGACAATAATGATGCAAACAATCCATACCAGGCTTCATTGAATTCGGCTCGGCCCATGCTTTTCAAAATGCCTGCCATTTGAATGCACCTCTATTGCATTGGGTCATGCTTTTCAAAATGGCAGCCATTTGAAATTGAATGCATCTCTATTCCGTCAGGTCATGCTTTTCAAAATGCCCACCATTTGAATGCACCTCTATTGTGCCAGGTCACACTTTTCAAAATGCCAGCCATTTGAATGCACCTCTATTGTGTCTGGTCATGCTTTTCAAATGCCAGCCATTTGAATACACCTCTATTGTGTCAGGTCATGCTTTTTAGAATGTAGCTCTATTGCGCCAGGTCATACTTTTCAAAGTGCCAGCCATTTGAATGCACTTCTATTGCAGCAGGTCATGCTTTTCAAAATGGCAGCCATTTGAAATTGAATGCATCTTTATTGTGTCAGGTCATGCCATTCAAAATGCCTGCCATTACTCTTATGGTTTTCTTCAGCTCCGATATGTCATGTCGTATTCATAACTCACTACACAGAGTCATACATCCCTTCGGCAAGGGCATGCAGGCTTTGCGTCTCCCGAATCAGGATTCTGTGCAGAAATAATATTAATGGGATATGGGTTACGGTAGGCGAGAGCTACGCGGTTCGATTCAAATTGAACTACGTCGTTCAGCCGAACCGTGTAGCTCCCGCCAGCCACCGGAGATGCCCGAACTACGCGGTTCGGCTCTCGGCATTTCCTCTGCATGCAGTTTCTTCGCTCCGATTAGCAAGCTCCTGCAAACGGGTCTTACCATTCTTGTAGAGTTGTCTGTGATGGACAGTTCAAACTAGATTAATTAGATTCATCTGAGCAATGTCTGAGTTTTAATTTATGTGACCTTGTAAATCAGTATGTCAGTTGAGTTGTGTAATCAGTGAATGCAGACCGTCTGACTCGCTGTTTTTAATCAAGCTGGATTCAAACTTGAAGCGCAAAAATGCCGTGGGCGAAACATTTAATAAAGTCGTGATTTAGCAGAAAAAGTGAACAGAACATACATGATTGCCTTAAGATCTCGCTTGAAGCCTTGCCAAAATTGGTCAATTCAAAGTTCCTAGCTGCACTCTTGGTGTACGACATTGGATACAACGGCGACGAAGAGCATTGAGCAGGGAACACAACTTAAGTAACTCTGCCGAGAGCCGAACCGCGTGGTTCGGGCATCTCCGGTGGCTGGCGGGAGCTACACGGTTCGTTCGAACCATGTAGTTCAATCGAAATCGAACCGCGTAGCTCTCGCCTACCGTCTATGGGAATAATCTTTAGGTCAGAACTCTACGACGACTCTTCTCCTCGCTTCGGGGCAACCATATTCGTGTTCAGTAGTTGAAACTGCACCTATTTGGGAGACCGGGCCCGGAAGGCCGGCGATGAGGAGCCCGGACTTCAAGCATATGCAAAGAAGCAGGTGGATGTTTGGGAGAACTTTACAAAGAATGTAGAAACAGCGTTTGAATGGGCTGGAACAACTTCGAAGACGGAAAGATGGCGGAAGGAAGGTCCAGAGGTAGCATCTAGTAGAAAGTTTATAGCAGCTGCTATGCTATGCTATAAATGTCTGACCCCGGAGGACAATAGCTAGCAGGTGTTAATAACATGCTTTCTAGCATTTGCTTAAAAAACTGCGATTTAATTTCAAGCTTCAATAATTAGCATGCTAGCTATGTTATATTGCAACCCTTGGCCCCCCTGCTTGTCTTATCCTGCCACACAATGAATTCTACTGCCTCCGACGTCCACCGTGGCCTTCAGGGAAGGAGATGTTGCCGGTGATGGTCACTGTCACATCAGGTCACGTCACTTGGGTCGTTGATCCGCCCGATTTTTTGTGTTCGGCGCATTTATGGGTTCTGATGTTCGTTCAACCCCTGCAAGCCTCCTGCTGGTAGTAGACACTTGCTAGTTGAGTTTCTGAATTTATAGCAAATAAATGGCAGAGCATTTTGGACCGTCCCAGCTCTAGCAGCTAATAACAGCTTTATAGCATGCTATTAATAGCACTGTTATTAACATCGGAGTTTCCAACACAGCACTAGTAACATCAAGTATCTTATAATGTGCAGCGGACTTTGTCAAAACAATATTCTTTGTGTGTAGTTACGGAGGTTGATGGGATTACGACTTCGATAATGGGGGGTGTCGGTGAGATGATGTAGTTGGTTTGGTGCTCACCTCAAAACAAATACAGCTTTGATGAGGTCCCTTGTTCAAGCACTGTGGTATGCAATTTTTTTTGGTCTGAATGAATACCCATATTATGGCCCAGGCGAGGACTGATTTTTATCCTATCCGTTTAGGCACAATCACTTGATTCGTGATCATTCTCTTTTTCAAGGTCCCAGCTGTACATCCCAGTATAGAAGGTTTTGAGGTGCCGACGGGGCGGTACGGGCGCCGATTTCTGGGTACGGTAAAACCGTCCCATACGGTTTCGGCCGGCAGCCCTACACCCGGCGGAGTTACGTCCCAAGGTTGATATTGTGCATTATGGTGTTGATGCACAGCACACGCTCGTGAGTACTACTTGTTCATGCCATATGCCGGGAAGTGCTAACACTGCTTCCACTTGAACGTGCTTTCGACAAGCCTTCGGAATTTTCACCCAACTAAGTCCCTAGTGACACGGCATTACCATGCCGGTTATGACTCCTCAACATACATGATACAACGGATGAACGTGAATTGGGTTTCGCAATCTCAGCTCAGATAACACTTTCATCCAAATGGCCGGTGGTGCGCATATTTTCGTATGAACCAAAATACCACAGTGTTTGGAAGAAGGATCTGGATGCCCCTACACTATTCAGAAGATTTTGATGCGCCATCATTCGAAACGAAATACAGAAAACCGATTTTTTGAACTCAATGTATAATTTTTTGTTGGAAAAGCTGAATCACACAGATGGGCCAGATAGAGTGCCACAAGGGCCAGACAGAGTCGAATGCCGCAAGGGCCAGATAGAATGCCGTGAGGGCTGGAATTTCGGATAGAATGCCACAAGGGCTGGAATTTCGGCAGACGGAATGGAAAAGGGCGGCAATGTCTGGACCTAAAAAGAATGTAATTTCGGAATGGCGGCAATAGATGGATAAGCAGTAGATGACGGTAAAACCCGGATATCATGTAATGTCACATAAGTACGAGCGCGCGAGAGCGCGAGAGTAGCATGGAAAATGAATGTTGGCAGGGATTTGGATGGGCACGAGTTTCTTGAATCCGCCCGGGGGTTAAAGTGTTTAACTTTCAACCCCGATGACTGGGCGGAGAGGAAGATCGGTGGGAATCAGTGGCAGTGCAGTTTCATTGTTCCAGAGTCCCTACGCCGTGCGATCACAACAATCGCAAGCAACGCTCTCTCTTTCGTCCTTCCACATCCATCTCCTTCGACGCTTCTTTTTGGATTCATTAACTCTCGGAACCAAACACTCGGAAAGTCAGTTTTTTATTTTATTTTGCCCCGCATGTCTGACACTCAAGACCCATGTGTCTGCGGGAAACCCGCGGCAAATCGATGCTCTGCGTGCAAGACAGGTCAGTCAGTCCTACTACTTGTGTAGCATTTATCCTCAATATTCGCTCGCCAGTGTCGTACTGCTCCCAAGAATGCCAACGTCGTAGGTGTATCATTCTTTTTTCAGTCAGGTTCTCATCCCCGAAGGTGACTGGAAAACCCACAAAAGCCAGCCACCAGCTCTGCGGCGAGACCAGCCCAGGTTGGATCGGCCAGCGAAATAAACGAGCTTCTACGCGTCGGCGCGCAGTACACTATCTACGACGAGAGCATGGCGCTGGGCCTCGATCCGTCCTTGATCTCCGGTGCCAGGTGCGTATTTATCTCATCAATCTTGAGACCACGCTAACACACCTCAGCGGAGAGGAATTCTACCAAGAAAAAGATGGCGCGGGAAGTTTTTGGCGGCTAGAAGCGCCGGTGCGGGACCAATGGGAGGTGAAAGCGCAGGTACATAATCGCAAGTCGCAGCGTTTCTGGACGACGTATTTGAGCCCCCTAAGGTATGCACATCGCTCCCGATATAGCTGTGCTGACCTCCGTAGCATCGACGCGAAATGGATCGATATTGTGCTCGACGCGGTTCTCAATGTCAGACTCCCCAGCAACGGCAACACTATGTGGCAGGACCAGGTGCGTCGATGCGCGAACTGCCATTCAATCGATGATCTAACAAGGTTGTCTTTGTAGGTTAACGCAAACATCCTCGCCGCCCTCTTCCCCCACCTCCGCAAATTCACGCCCGCGCAAAACACCGCCCTCCTCGACGTCTTCGCGAGCAGATTTATTTTGACGGCCCTGGTGCTTTTGAAAAGGAGCTCAGGGCTCTCCATGCCAATCCAAACAAATACAGGCTGTCACCAAACAAATGCAGTCTGTCACCAAACAATGTGCCGAGATTTTGCATCAAAACAGTATTTTGGCCACTGTGCAATCATTTCAAGCAGGATTTTGACGGGGTCGTGCTGGGACCCCCACACTCAGGGTGGCTTTGCGCAAGCTCTCTATTTGCAACTTCTTGGTGGTGTGGTTTGGAATGGGTGAGAGTGGCAGTTACACGGAGACTGCCTGAGAGATGGTCCGCCAGAAAAGTTTGTAGTCCATGCGGGGTCAAATGGGTGAGAGTGGCAGCTACACAGAGAATGCCTGAGAAATGGTTCTTCTCCTTGCTTTCATGGATCTGACGTTATCTTAATCTCTCTGCTAATTGCCCTCAGTCTTGAGAATGAACTTGTTTTGTATCTATGGGTGCTCAGCCAGCGAGAGGGATCTAGGTTGTTGCACGGACACTCAGGCCTATTGCAGACTGTATCTTGCATATTACAGCTCTTTGCGGAACTTTGGGCGCAGCCCTTTTTTTTTTTTCCCGCACATTTTGACGAGGATAGCCCTAGGTGATCAGCCTGTACATGTGAGGACCACACCCCTGGAACTTAAGTCCCGTACCACTCAAGTCCCGCAACACTTAAGTCCCCAAGCACTTAAATCCTGTCCAAACACCAAAAAACAAATCCACCAATGGGATTTGAACACCAGACCTCCTGAGAGGTTTGTGAAGTGAGGCACGAACGGAGGGAGCCGGGGTTTCGTGCCGGACCGGCCCGCAACAAGACCGAAGCAAACAGATGCAACAACGGTTGATCTTTGCTTCGCGCGTCATTGTACCAAAGACGCGTTGTCTTGTTCGGGCGCTCCCCTCACCCGTTCTTCTCGGTTTTCGGGACTCAGCTACCGTAGTTCACTGCGGCAGCTGTTCGAGGTGAAACCACACTCAGCGTGTCAAGAAGCAGTCGACATGGCGTCTCGCAAAAAGGCAACGGCACCGAGAGTAGCGGTTCGAAACACAGAACGCGAGGTCACGGAGGAGCCAGGCGAGGAGTTTGACGACGCAATGGGCATGCTAGGAGTCCAACCGCCTAACACAGCAAATCAGAAAGGAAAAGGCAAAGCTGTGGAATCTTCGCCAGCACCAGCTCCAGCACAGGACGACGGCATGAATCTGGACGAGGACGACCCTCAACAGCGGGATGAGGAACAGCAAAACACGGCTATCAACGAGGACGATGACAGCGACGATCCCGCGGAAGCAAATGGCGTGGAACAGGTCGACATGGAATCATCCCCAGCGAAGGAGGCGGCTGCTCGCAATGAAGATCGTATACAAGTCGACTCGCCTTAGAAACCAGGAGGAGAAGAGAGCCGAGGAGTACAGAAGAAGCTCGAGGAGGAAGCCGCCGAGAGCATGCGAATCCACGAGGAAAAGATAGCCAGCATCAAAGCGAACACAGCGGAACGGAGACGCGTCATAGAGAGCAAGCTCACCGACCCACCGCAGGCAGCAGAGGGCAGATCCAAGCGTCCAGCAGCGCAGACGGCGAGAGGAAAAACCCGTACAGAGGCACAGAAGCCGGCGAATGCGCCAAAACGCCAGAACGCGTCGACCCCAGGTCGCACCACACCAGGCGCGAAGCGCTCAAGGAAGACGCAGGTGTCAACAATCACACCATCGGCGGCGGAAGGAGGCATGGTAGCGGAAGCAGGTTCAGCAGCGAGAGCTCCACCGGCAACGTCGAGACGCGGCGGCGCACATAGAGTATCTTTCAACCAACACCCAGTGATGAGCATACACGACGCCAGCAGGGACATGCAGTCGAGCAAGTCTGTCAGCAGCGAGCTGCAAACAAACCTGGACGCACCACCCACGCCTTTCCAACATCGCCTCGTCTCGCCAGGTGGCAACACTAAGCAAAGCACAGCGGGACGCCAGTGCAGGCAGCAGAGGACGGTGGGGAATCTCTGGGTGTAGGGGCAGTGGTAGACAGGCATGGTCTACCCTGGGTCGACAGACGTAGACCAGCCGTAGGCCCAGGTAGACCAAAAATAGTCTATGTGGGATAGACAGACTCTGTTTACGTATGGTGCCGCTCACTTAGTCACCGCTACTTTTGTACAGTGGCTGTGCAGTGGCCAAATTGACCGGAGAAATTTTTTGGCTGGTAAACCCCCAAAATTGGCCCATCAGAGACGAAACTCTGATGAAGAAAGCATGGTTAGAGCGCGTGCAGCACCACAAAAAAAGGAATAATTTGACGTGCTAACCCGTTTTCGAGTATCTCTGGCAACATTTCACTCTGAGTGGCCAATTTGGTGAGTCAAGTTTTTTTTATCTCACCCAGATTTTATGTGAAATAAAATCCCTCTTGTGAAAGTATAGCTACCATCGAAAGGAGCATTTCTACAAGAGGGATAAAAAATGCGATTTTTTTTGACCGAGATCAATCCTTGTACAAAAGTAGCGGTGACTAAGTGAGCAGCACCATAGTCGACTGACGTCGGCTCACGTAAACCGGGTCCGTCTACGGGACCTCGGAATGCAGTGACGGAGGGAGACAGAGGGTGAGGTCAGATTCCGCTAGCATTTGGATCATCTCGGAGGTGTCTGAACAACGATTTCGCTTGTGTCGGTGAGGGCCAGAACACATCACATGGTGCTTATTTAAATCCCCAAGTTGGAAGAATTCTTCATCGCGGGTTTCGTTGGAGTCCAGGTGTGTGCGTAGGAATTTAATAGTGGCGTCGGAGTTGGGGGGGTTGTAGACGGAATATATACGGAAAGGAAAAGAGTCAGAACGCCCAATGAATCGGTATGATATTTGTTTGAAAGAGTAAAAAAACCAATCGCCTCAATTTTAGCAGGAGTGTGAAATTCTTGCTATTTTAACTGCCCTTCAACGGAATTTTCAAATAAACGAGACCCTCCTGAAGGTTGGCTTTGATGTTTTTACGTTTGCCTTCATCTCACCCTTTGTTTCTTAAGGACTCCCAGGGAAGCTTAACGGTTGGACGGCTACGATACCATGTTTCGCCAAGCATATCAAGCCTCGCCAAAGAAATAGTCAAGGACTGGAAGGCCCCCCGTTGCAGCAGAAAGAACGAGGGACAAACGATATGGGCTCGCGACCAAGCCCCTACAGCGATTGTAGGGATCACGGCGGCCTCGCAGAAACACACTTCCGAACAGGGAGGGAAGCTGAGATCAAGTGCTGTGTACAGCGGTCTCACGGGCGACAAAACACGGAATACCTGTATCGAGATGTTGTACGATACTCTTACCTTTGACTCGGGTGCTCGTAAGTTACTCCAAGCAGTGTCACTGTTCTCGTCCACTCATCGTAGCCAGCTTTCGAATTTATCCTTTGCAAGGCGACAGAAATCGAGGCAGCACGTAATGGTCCCTACCTCGAGGCAACCCAAACAAGTGTTCAGGTACCTGCAGGACGAAGACAATTCAGCGCTGAGGGAAGAGGTGGCAAGCGGTGATCTTCCAGTGGAGAGGTTTCTACAGATGGCAGATTGCGGATACCTAGGTCCGAGTGAATGAAGTACTCTGATTGGTTTTTTTTTCTATCATTTCACGGCAGAAGGCAGCTCCTACGTATATGATAGCCAAACCAATAAATTCCGCTCTATAAGCACATTTTGGGCCATTTCTCAAATCCGAGTCGCCCAGGTGATAGCCAGGCAATTTCACCCAAAACTGCCTCTTAGGATTTGCTTTCTTCGTCTCAGCCGGAGCCTTGGAACGATAAATTGTGAACAAAACAGTTGCAATGCCAAACTCGGCTTATCAGTGCCGTGCAATCATTGCGCCGGAGTGTTTGCCGAGGTTTGCAGCAGGACAACAAATTCCGCTGTATGAGCACATTTTGGGCCATTTCTCAGACCCAGTTCGGACCTCACATCGATAGTTTCAACCTTGGGTGTGCCCGGGCAATGCGGGATAGTGATGAGTGCATCCGGATTAAAGTGGGCAATTATACGGTCATGTGGTGCGAGTCTGCAACGGGCACATCAAAACCGGGATAAAAAAAGCAGATAGTGTTACATACCATCGATGCAGAAACAGAGTGCAATGTTCGAACTTCTGGGCGGGTTGCGACCTGTGTTTTGGGCTCTGGGGCATCGAGGTCGTCACCTGGCAAGTTGCGACAGATCTGTTTGGGTTCTGGGGTTTAAAGATTCTAGGGATCAAAGCCAATGATTTACGTTCAAAATTAACTTGGGGTTCTATGAGATAGATTTCATTGGCTCGGGACCAGGACTTTGAATGACCGAGATACGCCTTCTTAGAAGGATCCGGTATGAAAATACCCTGGGGCGGAGGCAAGAAGGGCCGTACATTTCTTTGCATGTGATAATTCAAACTCCGAATCATGAATAACTTGCCTTGTCTCTCGTTCCAAATGCCATACTTTTGGGACAATGCCTTCAGGGTCCATATGGTGTGTTGTACCAAACCCGATGTGTGCGTTTGATCTCACTTTGATGTTTCGGCGCTCAATTTCATTGTGCTGCCATCCAAATTTCGCCAAATTTTCTTCATTCACGGCTGCCCTAGACCCATACCTTTCATTCCCGCCCCTTCCGAAGCCAATCCAGTAAAACTGAGGAAGGAGACCGCAGTTTGAACATCTAGTACAGTTTGAACGCCAAAGTGAGGCCTAGTAGTCTCTGTATTTCGGCGTCGGGACCTTGGGAACCCGATATTCATTGGGAGTCCCGAGAATGTAAAGACTCCCAGTCTGAACTCCATTTCCTCCCCCCATCCAATCTGACCACGCCCATTTTGGCTTCTTGTACTCCCTTCCCTCCCGTTGCGTGTGCGCCCATTTGGCCTCTGCATTCCCCCCATTCAGCGCAAGCCCATTTGGCTTCTGCACTCCCTTTCCTCCCAGTCTGTGCCCGCACATTCGGTATCTGCACTTCCTTCCCTCCCTCTCCTTGCGTGCAGGCCCATTTGGCCTCTGCATTCCCTTCCTACTCATTGTGTGTTCAATTCCTGAGCTTCTTCCTCCCTCAGCCTTAGTCCTGAGAGTAAATCCTCCCGAAGTCCAGAACCTCGCTTGGCCAAAATCAACGTCTCACTGTCCGCTCGTGTTCGCGCGTTCCCTGGTCTCGCGGCCGTAATCCCATGAAGCGGCTCTTGATGTGACGTCAATCCGCAAGCGTGGTTGGCTGGTTTCCCTGGGTGCGTCTGAATGAGGGTTTCGGAACGCGAACCGTTTTCGTTCATTCGTGGGCTTCCTCCGCCTCAGCCCTAGTCCTGAGTCTGAACCCTCCCGAAGTCCAGAATCTCGCTGAGCCAAAATCAATACCTCATTGTCCGCCAGTCCCTCGTGTTCGCACATGCCCTGGTCTCGCGGCTGTAGCGGCTCTTGATGTGACGTCAATCCGCAAGCGTGGTTGGCTGGTTTCCTTGGGTGCGTCTGAATGCGAGTTGCGGAACGCAAACCGTTTTCGTTCTTTCGTGAGCTTCTTCCGCCTCAGCCCTAGTCCTGAGTCTGAACCCTCCTGAAGTCCAGAATCTCGCTGGGCCAAAATCAATATCTCACTGTCTGCCAGTCCCTCGTGTTCGCACATGCCCTGGTCTCGCGGCTGTAATCCCATGAAGCGGCTCTTGATGTGACGTCAATCTGCAAGCGTGGTTGGCTGGTTTCTTTGGGTGTGTCTGAATGCGAGTGGTGGAATGCGAACCGTTTTCGCGTCTTTCGTGAGCTTCCTCTGCCTCAGCCCTAGTCCTGATTCTGAATCCTCCCGAAGTCCAGAACCTCGCTCAACCAAAATCAACATCTCACTGTCCGCTCATGTTCCCACATGCCCTGGTCTCGCAGCCGTAATCCCATGAAGCGGCTCTTGATGTGACGTCAATCCGCAAGCGTGGTTGGCTGGTTTCCTTGGGTGCGTCTGAATGCGAGTTGCGGAATGCGAAACATTTTCGTGTCTTTCGTGAGCTTCTTCCGTCTCAGCCCTAGTCCTGAACCCTCCCGAAGTCCGGAACCTCGCTGAGGCAAAATCAATATCTCATTGTCCACCAGTCCCTCGTGTTGGCGCGTGCCCTGGTCTCGCGGCCGTAATCCCATGAAGCAGCTCTTGATGTGACGTCAATCCGCAAGCGTGGTTGGCCGGTTTCTTTGGGTGCGTCTGAATGTGAGTTGCGGAATGCGAACCGTTTTTGTGTCTTTCGTGAGCTTCTCTTGGTCCGTGCCCACTCCTCCTTCTCCTGCGTCCAGTACAGCTTCAGCGGCCCGAAAACAACGACATCAAGACCCTGGTAAATGTGCGTAGCATGTGCGGGATAGCAAATGACATGGATGCGATGTCTCTGTGCGAAGTCGAGGAGTGGTTTGGTAAAATGGGAAAGATGGCCGTCAACGGCAAGGAGGCGAGTCTTCCGCCCTGCCTTATCCTTCGTCTGCTGATGAAAATCCTTGATATATTCCAGATTAATCTCGCCGTCAACCCAGCCTTTTCGGGAGTACCCAAGTCTACAATAGATTCAGTATTGAGCCGTGCAATGGATACCTGGTGATGCACGACGCATTCATTGGGTTTTCTTTATCCCACCTCACATTGTATGCTTGCCCCTTGAAGATGACTGACGGTCTGAGTGCAGTTTCGTCCGGGCTGATAGTGAGAATCACGGTCCTGTTCTCACGACCTCCATCACCCACTTGGTGCTGAGTTTTCTTGCCCCCCCCCCCCGATGACCTTTCGCTTCGTCGCGGTTGATGCAGGGAAGCCACTCTCATCCATTCCATAGATGTTCATTGGTAAGATCGCCTCGTATTCCTTTACCCCCTCCACATTTTCACCCTCTGAATCGAATTCAGCATCTCGACGTCCAGCCAGCACATCTTCAAGGAGGTCAAACCAGGCCGTATTTGTTGCAGGGTTGACGGCGCGGCCGCGTCTGTTATCGAGTGAATGGGACCAATATGTCCACAGGCGGTCATGATGCTTCTCCACGAAGCGTCCCATCCATTTCTTGCCAACGCCTGCTGACGGAAACTTATCGCCCAGCCGTACGGAACAGATCCCGTCGACGACCTCCTTCAGCCATCTATGAGTGAGGGGGAAGCCGCGGTTTGCGACCTCCACTGCGTAAGAGATGACCGTCTCCACTTCTCCCAGTAATAGCCAGCCCTTCTCGTTCGATTGACTCCTGGCTTTCCCACCATTGACGTGCCGTCGGAGCGTATTCGGGTCAAGAGAAATGGCCTTATTCTTCTGCAGTAGGTGCTCGCCCTCGATTTTTTTACACACTGCTCGCAAGCTCATCCACTTCTTGCCATCTTGCAGGATCTTGTCTCGTTCGTGGATGTACAACGCCGTGGCCCGCGCCATCAGCTGGTCTTTCTCCTCGCGGGCCAGCTGGGTGACTCTGGTTTTCGATTTAGCACGGGCCATTGCGGCGTGTATGGATAGGAGACGAATTTATTGGTGATTTCCCTTTTTGGAATGTGACAAGGGTGATTGATGGCCGAATCACCTCCAGGCGCGCTCGATTCGTGTTTGCATGGATCCTGAACATGGTTTTGACCTCGCAGTGCCTAGAACTATGCATTAATGTATTGTAAAACTATCACCACCTCTACATATCTTTTACATTGCAGTACATAACACTATGGGCCGTACAATTTTGCTACTTTCGCGTGTGCAAGACAAAATAAATTCGCGACGGCGGGCAACAGTGTCTCTTGCTCCCGGAAAGAGACACAAAGGTCTATAGATATGCAAAGAGTGTTTGTATAAAATGTTAGAGCCATTGTACATAAATTGAAGTCGTGCGAGCTGTTTGTATCATTGACCCGTATGTATCATTGACCCGTGAAAAACTGTATATTAGAAGATACACCCGGTGGAAACAGTGTTTTACACGTCAGTTGAGGCGTGCATTCATGACCTGCATCAGTCGTGAAATAAATGTCTGTGAAACGGACTTTCATGGGTGATCCTCCGCTATTCAACCACAAACATATTTCTTGACCACATGCAGCCAAGTTGAGTCCCTTGTCAGCGAGAAATGGCCAGAGGTGTACTCGGTAAGGAAGGGAATGTAATCAGATGAGCCTCTTTCCTGATGTATGTATGAATCCCATTTCCTGGGCGATTTGGAGCGAAATCCATATTTGATCTGTCCGGGCATCCCGGACATGTTGAACTAAAATGACTGGCCATCAGTGCCTGCAGTCAAGAATCCCCTAAGGTTTAGGTCCCCTACGAATGATTAATGTCTAGAGTCTACATAGGGGATAGCGGATTCCGGCGGATTCTCGGCTGAGGCGAGGGTCTTGGGGAGACAATAATGTGCAAGAGGATTTATTCCTTTGCAAACCAGTGAGGTACTACGGGATAATTACATAGCTTTTATACTACCGGAAAAGTGAATGGTAAGTGGAATAGTAAGCTATTAGTAAGAAAGAAATTGAGAGAATATACTGAAATTTATGCTGCAAACCCCCTCGGTGTTCACGCCGCTCATTCAGCCAAAACATCTGTGGGCATTCACAATCTTGCCGCTGGTCTCCAATTTCACTTGCATTGTGTCAAGTTTTGACCTCCGCCATGTTAGGTTGTATCTATGCCCACCGCTCATCATCGGCCTTTCGGGAGGGCTCTCTTCAATCCGTGTGCTTACACTATGCCCGATTACTTTTGACCACTTTCAATACGCTATGAACTCTCGAGACAAGTTTCGGGGACAAGTATTTCCAGGCTTCCAGCACCTCTCCCTGGTCAAACACGGGCAGAAAATGTCTCAGAACATCACCAGACCGAAGTAGTTTCTCTTCTCCGACGCACACAGCAAATTTGATGCTAATGAATGCGATGTAATGCATTTTTCTCCCAACAGATGCCTCTCGCCGGGATGTTGAAGATCTGAAGGAGAAACGTGCGAGAGATTATTATTATTATTATTGCACTCGTTCAGATCCACTTCAACGGCGAGCTCTATGCTGGAGAGATACGGGATATATTTCGACACAAGCAAACTGGTATTCTATAATAATTCTGGATCTGAACAGACTCTCATGGTGTTTTTGCCTGGATGGTAGCCTCGGAAGAGACTCCACTCAATAAATATGATTTCAGGAGTGTTGGTGACTGTGTAGTCTCAGCGCCAGCCTGCCATGACCACCTAATAATCCCCCTTAAATTAATGTCAGAACTGCCCAAATACAGAAAATATTACACAACTTGATTCGCCGGGGGTTGAATTTTCTGCGAGTCGCCCAGAGCACTCATTTTATGCCCGCGATCCTGATTCCGCCGAGAAATCCATACCCATTCCACTTCTGAGCAAGGACGAAACAAAAATACTGCCCAAAATACTATGGTCTCCGAAACACATTTATCATTACATGCACCACCAGTAGCCCTCTAAAATGGACTGAGTAAATAGACCACAGCTGGTTCCGTGGCGTAGCACGGGTAACTGCTAGTAGATTATGGCATACCGCTTGTGTGGAAATAAATTGACGGCATGGCAAAATTAAATTAACTCAGAAGACAAACTTTGGAGCCTGCACAGCGATGCCGTCGGAATCGATGAATATGGTGCTAAGGAGCTGAATCTGGTCACAGTCACGTCACAACGATTCTCTGACTACTGTAGTATTTCGTTCATTTTGTATGGGGGTTTGGGGTGTGACATGCCCCTTCCACCCGAACCTTTCGTAGCCGGATTGATCGCGTCCATATTGGGCAGTTTGATCCGCCGCTTAGCCTCGGCTAAGCTCGGCTAACCAAGATTTGGGCCCGCCTCAGTCCCGATCATCGTCGTTTTCACGAAACATGATGTCCTTCGCGAGCAGCAGACGACTAGACTGGAAACGCAGCTAGAAGAGCGAGGGCAGGACATGCGGGTTCAGCACCTGTTCTGAAGCGATCAAGCGCCGTTGTTGGAATTCCAGTGTTTGATGGTGAATGAAGGTAGGGTTCAGAATGACATTACGAAGCAGGTGACTCAAAATGGGATTCTAGGGCATGTGCTTCAAAATGCGAATTACATAATTCAATAGTAAGGCCCAGACTACATTACCAAGGCCACTCTAGAGTACTGGTTCCCTTGCTAATCCCACGATTCGCCCTGTGATATAGACAATGAACTAAACATCACACATTCGTTCCGACAGTCTCAACAACCTCATTCGAGTCTCAAAGGACCTAAAACCCAGTCCATGGAACTTGCACCAGCTTTGAGCTTCTTTAATCTCGTTTGTCCAGTAAAAAAGAATCACTGTATTGTTGAAATCTTTTGCATCGTTTCTTTAAGCTCTTTTCCAACCTAACCCAGTCCATGGAACTTGAACCAGCTTTGAGCTTCTTTAATCTCGTTCATCGAGTAAAGAAGAATCACTGTATTGCTGAAATCTTTTGCATTATTTCTTTAAGCTCTTTCTTCTGCAAAGGAGGATTTCTTGCAGGGTTGAATTCCTCCATTCACCATCTATCAAGCTTGTTTTTACACAGCAAATCTGATTTTCATGCCACAAGCATGGTGTTCGACTTTGTGCTTGCAAACCTAATTTTTTGGGCGGAAACCTGATTTCTTCTGGTATAAATCCGATTCAAGCTGAGTAAACCTACTTTTGGTATGCCAAACCTGATTTCTTCGGGTTTGAAACTGATTTCTGCGTAGTAAACCTGATTTATTCTATAGGAACCTGATGTTGGGGGACAAAACCCGATTTCCACTGCAGTAAACCTAGTTTTTGCACATGGGACCAGATTTCTGCCGGCAAAAACATGATTTCCCTACAGGAAACCAGATTTCCTCTGGTAGAACCCTGATTTGTTGGGCACAAAAACAGATCTCTGCGTGGTATACCTGATTTATAGATGATTTTTTGTCGTATAAACCCGATTTCTGCTTGTGAAAACCTGATTTCTTGGAGTAGCGCCTGCTTTCTTTAACATGAATCAACCGTTCCAAACACCCCGAATTCCAGAATAGATACCCCGAATTCCATAGACCAGCGGAAAGAGCAAAATGTTGAAGAAAGGTTGAATGGTAGATCAGTTCAACTCACGTACCTAATGGCAGGTGCCAGTTGACAGGAGGTCAACGAAAGGGCACCGCGTAGAATTGCTCATGAGATGGAGATGGAAAGGATCAGCCTCCGCCTCACTCCGGAATCAGACCGAGAATATCATAAAATTCGAGTGGGTATTACAAAAATCCAGGGTGCTAATTACCGAGAACACTCAAATGGAAACAACCACTGACCGTGAATTTGAACACCGACATTGTCCAAGCGTTAAGAATTGAAGGAGCACACACTGGACGCTCTTCCTCTTCCTCACTGTCGTTACCATCATCGCCATACATCTCTGCCTCCTCGTTGGCCGAGGCCCCATCCAGATGCGGCTTATGTGCCTTTGTCGCTTTGCACACTTTGCATTCCCCTATCAGTGGCCTACCACCCGTATTTGTTGTGTAACCGCGCTCAGCCAGAATCACCTTCATCCCTTTTGACTGCCCTTCAAATTTTTTCTGGGGGGAATTATGAGGCAGATTGTCAAAGACCATTTTCTGGAGTTTTCCACCATGGCCATTTGGGTTATCCAAAGGAATCACTGTGTCACGCATCTCCGGGACCTTGCCGCCGGGATTTACATTCATTTTAGTGACGGTCAGGGCATTCTTTGCGAGACTGCCATGTGCTGAGGAGTTGTCGAAAACCCAATGAATAATGGCCTTGGGGAACATACGGCGTGCAATCAAGATGGCCTTGGCCATCTGTATAACAATGTGGAAGTGCAATGACAATATAATTAATTGATGCACCTGAACAATCATCTGTTCCATCCTGGTCATCAATGAGTTCGAAGTTTACAGAGGGTGCTTGGGCAGTTGTGAAGGCTCCATTGGGCCCACGTTCAGCATGGGCTCCTGTTCTGTGGCGGCGGGGCATGGTGGTCAAAGACAAAAAGTGCAATGGGTGTGTTCAACTAGTCTCTGTGACAGATACTCTATATTGATGACAAACAAGTAAGTATCAATATAGTGTTCAACGCGTGTTGATGGCGCTGCACAGCCACCGGACCGGCTGATCCGCAATCAAAAACGCAGATTCGCGGTCTTAAAACCCAAAAATCACTTTTTCGAACTTTTGCTCCGGCAGATGTCTAGAATAGCTTCTGCTAGTACTATGTACCATATTTACTTAACTTTTCTGCGAAAACTAAGCTCACAGTAGCGATTACCAAATTGGGATAAGAAGTTGTCACGAAGTTCTGTCCGCCACCATACGCGCCGCGAGCGTGCTCGTCGCTCATGGGGGTTGGACTGCGGCTCGCACAGGTAGATCGTTTGATTTCGTCATCCGTCTATGAAGTCAATGGAAATAAAATATTTGATCCACAGGATATCGGCCTACGTGCCCGCAAGATCCCTGCCCGGGCCCCGTCGGTCGAAAGCGAGCAGTACAAGCGCGCATTCTGGATTCTCGTTTTTCTAGACCGCGTCACCAGCGCGGAGATGGGGCGCGCATGTGCACTGCAGTACGAAGAGTGAGTCCTCTCTTCTTTATCTGTTTTTGGAAGACTTCTTGACGGCGTGCTGACACGGTGTGACCAGCTTCGACGTCGACCCATTGATCGAAGTCGACGACGAGTACTGGGGAAACCCCCTACATTTGTTCCACCAGCCGCCCGTCGCGCCCTCCCGTGTGGAGAATTTCAACGCGGTGATGGGTCTGGGGCATCTTCGCGCATTCTGCGTGCAGGATACCAAGCTCTTGGCGGCAAACAGAGGCCGGAAGCGGAAACCGTCGCCGAGCTGCATTCCGCACTGGACGCCTGGCTCGCGCAGGTTCCGCCTCATTTGCGGTGGGACTCTAGCCGTAGCCAAGAAGACTATGCGTTTTTCGACCAATCACTGCGTTCCCACCCTATGTAGACGCACCCACGTCTACGTTGATTGACATGTGCCGACATGCGGCGATCTTCGGCTACTTACGTCTACGCCGTGTAGATGACGGCCCTTCGGCGCCGTGGATTGATCTTCGGCTACGTTCGGCTACGTCGGGTAGATGCACCGCATCTACCCGTCGGCTACGTGGGTCTACCTGCGTCTACGCTGTAGACGCACGTAGACCCACTTCGCTCAACTTCACAAGGCAGCCATCTTTCGGTTATACCGTACATATGTCTATGTGCGTCTACATCGGTCTAGGTGAGTGGACGGATGTAGACCAATGTAGATGTAGGTAGATTAACAGTGTAGGCACACCTAGACACAGGGGTCTGTCTACTCTTCGTCTACGGGGGTAGACAGACCCTCTGTCTACATGGGGTGGGAACGCAGTGATTGCCTCCAGATTGGCGCATCTTCAAATCATTCGACCTACTCAGGCCCCGGGAAGCTCCACCAAAGGCTTGTCCGAAAAATTCCGAAATTTTGGCCTCAAAAACCTTACGTCGAAGAGGGTCCGAGGCCTCAAAAACCTTAAATCGGACAGGGGTGGTCACGTGTAAGCCAAAATTCGCGTAAAAAACCGCCAATTTTGCATTTTTCGCCTGTAGTCAGTACAACGAACTATTTGACATCCTTGCGCCTTCCTATCTTCAAAGTAAGCTTCTTGACCTCTGCATTCACCCTACCACGACTGGTTAGCGTTGTCCAACATTCTGCCGCATGAGGTTTCAGCTTCCGAGTTTGGGTGCTGAGATCGGCTTGTTCGAACGCATTGGGGCCCAGATTGAATAGGAGGTGTTCGACCTTCGCATGTGTGTGTAGCCGAATTTGGCTGCCGTCGTGGTAACACGAGAATAATGGGGCCGCGACTGCTTTCACTGGAAGTTCATCATCCGAGTTTGTTTCTGGCTTATTTTCAGTGAAAGATTGTTAAAGGAAAATGACACGCTCACCCTTGTAGTAGAAGTTCCCAATTTCAGATAAACACGCACAGAAAGGTGTGCGAGTACGTTAAGTATGTTAGAATCTCCGCAAAACATCCGCGGGATTGTACCCGTGCCGAGCATCAGCCGAAAGATGGCAACAGATGGCTGCTCCGCTTGTTCCGGCAAGATCGTGCATTCTTCGAAATTTTTGCCGAATCTGGGCTCAAAAACCTTAACTTTGGACAAGGCTGACCGATTTTTGGCCTCAAAAACCTTAACTTTGGACAAGGAAAATCGAAAATTTCACTCTGAAAAACCTTAACTTGCGGACAAGCCTTTGGTGGAGCTTCCCGGGGCCTACCTACTCACCCGGATGTCTGTGTTGCCCGCGCAGGAAGCGAATCGTCCCCCCAAGCGAACGAGAAAGGAGATTTTTTCTCCATCTCCAAGGCCGGTTAAGGATCGCCACTGTTATTACGAATCTGGGGACTGTATTATCCGTGCGGAAGATACGCTTTTTAAGGTGATTTATAATCACTCTCACTGTTCGTCACAAATTCATCATCATTCAAGACTCAGCAGTTTTTTCTTCTTTGTTTTCTCTTCCTCAGGGGAGTTTAGTCGTCGAAGGGTCATCCGACGATCTTCCTATAACTCTCGAGGGAGATAAGGCGAATGATACACGATCTTTGCTGATATATCTTTATGCGCCGTACGTTGAACCCCAGTTGCCTGAATGTGTATACGAGCAGTTGACCCCTATGACCAGAGCATATAACGCGCAGGTGTCGGAAATTTCTGTGACGGAACTGGCCAATATACTTGCCGTCGCTCGCCTTGCCCATAAGTATGACATACAAGGCTGGCAGAGCTGGGCTGTGGGGGTTATTCTCGAATCTAATCAAGGACAGCACTTCATTATCTTCGGGCCAGTATTGCGCGATATACGAGCTTTCGTACTTGCTCTCCGCCGATACTGTGCGGAGTAGGACTACGACAATGTGGCTGAATATGATCCACAGTGTAATGATAGAATTGACCGAGGGCCTAACTACTTATGTACACACGGGTATTTATACTACAATCATGTGGCTATGTAAATACTGGGAATGGAGGCAAGGAGTGTGATGTGATGAGTGCGAGGTATAGTTCGATCAAGTACGTGGTTCAAAGTCGTAAGCGTGGGGAAGCGCTCCGTTACAGCCGAGAGGCCCTGTGTTTTCACATCGTCGACCTAAAGCGATGGATCATTGGCAATGTTGATGGTGACCTTGTCAAACGTGGCGCAGGATGTAGGCCGATATGTAGTGCAATAGCTGGTGTTGCCGGTGTCAGTTTCAGAACCGATTCTGAACCTGAGCCGAACCCGGCAAACCGAAGTCCGGGTTTGAAGAACCCGCTGTTTTTCCATTTCCATAGCTTGAGGTCCATACTTCTACTCCATGTATGTGGTTTGAGAATGGGTATTGCCAAGGTATCGTAGTTTATTATTTCGTGTGCTAAAGTCAACCTGCGGTTGCCGAGTCATTGCCGAGTGCCGGATCATTCTTACGGAGACTCCGAATTATTCGAGCAAGTTGATTTTGGCCGCAGGCTCCCTGGCAGTTGTTCTTTATGCCTTTATTCTGGCTCAAATTATTTTCAACCTCAAATTCACACCGCCCACATGCCTTCATCGTGGTGCTGGTTAACCTCAGTTCTCATTGAACCTCCCCTCATCTGTACATTTACCTTCATTCTAATCTCTGGATAAAGCAAAATCCTCTTGTGGAGTCAGAACTGCCCAAATACAGAAAATTTTACACAACCTGAGGCGCCGGTGGTTAAATTTTCTATGGGTTTCGCAGAGTACTCATTCCATGCCTATGAACCTGGTTCCACCGAGAAATTCATACCCATTTCACTTCTGAACGAAGCAAAATGGCCTTGTGGAGTCAGAACTGCCTGCCCAGATGCGAAAAACAACCGTTGAGCCGGCGGCGGCTAAGTTTTCCAAGGCTCTTCCTGAGCACTCATTAGGGGTGTAAAAAATATTGTAATGCATGTAAACATCGGCTGTCACTTCACGAGATATCCTCAAATGTGTCCGCCATCTGTGTCACCTCAGAAGGGGTTCTGTGTATATTAATGTAAAATATGTATTTTGCTCTGTAATTTACATGTAAAATTGGGCGGGTGTACTTTCCATTGACCAATTTTAGCCAGCACTAACTGGTTTACCGAAAATTGTTGAGATTTGGTTTTTCTGCAGCTAAATTTTCAACCGCGTGACCCCATTGCCTGCACCGCAATCCATTACATTTTCAAACACGTGACTGTATTGCCCTCACTGCAAGCCATTGTACCAGCAATCGATAGCCCTGATAAGTCCCGTCATTTTGCTCTATTCAGATTTCCCTCGGACGCGATATTGACCTTTCCAGAGGCCAAAAAGTGCTTTACATTGCCAAACATGTGACTGCATTGCCAGCAATGCAATCCATTACATTTTCAACCTCGTGACTCTCTTGTCTGCACTGCAATCCATTATATGTTCAACAGCGTGACTCTCTTGTCTGCACTGCAATCCATTACATTTGCAAATGCGTGACTGTATTGCCCTGCACTGCGGGCTTCGGGACGCGTGGCATGGACAATATTACCAGTAGGACGATTGGGTCGATTATCTCGCCCTTGCTTTAACAATGCTAAGAATGTTTCCACTCAACAAACCCCTTTCTTTGCCAACCTTGTCTACCATCCGACCTTTTCTCCCATGATTTCGGAACGCACGACCAATCCTGCCGCTTCTGATTTTGCTACACGGCTTGCCACTATTCAAGCCGAGTTACGCGCCGAGCTTGCCCACGCGAACGAGTACATGGCGAAATATTACAACCAACGTCATCTCGCTGCGCCCGAGTTTGAAATTGGTTCGCTAGTATGGCTCATGCGTCGCATCAAGACCACTCGTCCTACTCCGAAATTCGACTATCGTCGACTCGGACCATTCAAAACAAAATCCTCGAACGCCGTGGTCTTTGGTCATATTTGCTCCAACTCCTAGCTTCCATTAGGCTCGTAACCAGCCTGCCTACGAGGTGCAACAATTGTGGCGAGCACGTTGCCGTAGGCAGGCTGGTACAACTCGGGCTGTGCCAAAGGGCTGAGCCCGGAGTTTGAAATTTTGGGCGGTGCCGATGTGTGGCTGTGCAATACCATCAATTTACGGTTAAAGTTGACAATTCACCACACACGATCCACGCACTTGAGCGAATTTCTGAAGAGACAGAATTTGAGAGAGGAAGTACTAGACCTGATGGTCTCTTTCGGATGTTTTGAACTGATTTGAATTGAGCCCGGAATGACACAGAAGGAAAATTTTCAAACTCCGCGCTCAGCCCTTCTGTTTGTACCGAGTTGTACCAGCCTGCCTACGGCAACGTGCTCGCCACAATTGTTGCTCAATCGTAGGCAGGCTGGTAACGAGCCTAAGCTTCCATGTCCCGTCTCCACCCTGCTTTCCAAGCGTCACTTCTAGAAAAATATATCCCTTCGTCCAACATTCCTGACCGTGAAATTCCGACCATTCCACACGTCGAACTTGATCCTCTGTATGACTCCCGAGAAATTGAAACCATTCTCGATTCACGCAAAGTTGGACGGCGCTACTTACGATTATTTCATTAGCATAACCTTCCGATTTCCGAACGCAGTTGGATTCCGATGACTGATATTCCTACAACACTCAACGAAAAATTAGAACAGTTCCATCATCGTAACCCAAAGCTTCGCGTTTTAATTTCGATCGTGTTTTGCCTCCTGTTAAAACACTCTTTGCACCACCTTTCGAGCCCACTCCTGTCCCATCCGCTGCTCCACCCACTCATATTCCTTCGCCACCTCCGGAACCTCGTTCGATTGAGTACGAACCTCTAACTCAAACGACTACGTGTTTTGGAATGTGTCGCTCGACCACCAGCATCGAAGGATTACGCTAGCTCCATCCTCAAGAAGGGGATGATATGAGAAACCACTCGCTCTCACGCTCCAAGCAGTACTCAATGAAAGTTAACTCATTTTACGTTGACAGCAAATCGATATGTGGTTTGCACAGGGCTTCACTGGTTTCCGGCGGACAGTGAGGACCTGAAAGCTTAGTGGTAGCCACTGGACTCCAGCGGCTCTCACCGGTTGATGTGAGAGCGTCAACCATTGTGAACCACCGGACTCCAGTGGTTTGCCGTCACTGTGATCCACTGGTCTACAGGTTTCTTTTAATCCCCAATCAAGTGAGTTAGTGCCTAGGGTGATCCAAAACTTTGACTCACCGACATGTTTTTTAATGAAAAATATTATTATCGCACACCTCACATCGATTATGCCCTGGAAAATTCTATGGGCATGAGGTAAATACATTCTATTGAAGAGGGCACATCGCAGGTATTGTGATAGAGCTCGTCCACGGGTCATTTAGGATGGAATAGGGCAGTGGGTGCGACAAGGGAGCGAAGAAACTCCAAGAAATTGACCGAAACAAAGAAACGCCACGTGCTGGGTACTTTGTCTGGCCTATTTTTGGCCGGGGCACCTTCAAAACTACTGTACAAACATTTTTTGTCCTGGGACCTTGAGGAAATATGCCGCCGTTGTCGGGAAAAGCGCAAAATACGGGGAAATAGGCCCGCCAAATAAAAGTTCTCACATGGCTCAGAACGCAAAACTAACCCCGGGGGCATCTAGCCCTCGAAAAGGCGATCAATTTTGACTATATACACCCCCAATTTGGTCGGATGTCTTTAGACGTCGGATATCGGGGAGAACCTGCCGAAACATCGACAGGATGTTTCGGGAATCACTCTGTGATCTTCCGTGTGGGAGTATCCTAGAATCCAGGCTTTTCTCACATATCGCGCATATTGAGCCATCGCCAACTCTTTCACGACCATACCTGGCCCATCCCATGCAATATTTCAAATGCTACCAGGACGAACTCACGCTTTTCGCGTCGGGATGGTGGGGTGGTCCGTGCGAGCGTGCGAGTTTTGATATAAGATTAACAAACATATCGTAAGTTTGACACATGCTTTCTCGTCTTTCCCCCCCCATCTCCCTCACCCATTCCTCGGCCGTATCCTCTTGTGCCTTTCTTGACTATCTCTCCACTTCGCTCAAGCCCTATCCACATCATTGACTGTTGTTTCCTCTCAACCGGAGCAAGCTTTCCTCAGCCAAACCCACTTCAAGCGCGTATGGCTTTTCAAGCTCTCACAGCGTTGGCCTCAAGTATTCCCCCAACTTCAAATTGGTCCTTCAGCCTCAAGCTCTTACTCTTCGGGCCCTGAATCCCATTGGAATCCAGGACTTCTAGCACAACACGTCAACACATCAAATCATCAACGCCTCTCAAAAATCTGCCTGTCAATGCCCAATTGGTCCAAAGCAAGCTCTAAGACTCGTTGCAACATCATCAAGTATCAAAAACTCCAAATCCTCAGTGTCTCCTCCAATCATGATACCCATATAGCACTCCATCTGATGGCATTTTATCCTTACTCGGGTTTCTTAAGTTCTATTTCAAAACCAAACATACGCACACACACACACACATATATATATATATCCTTCCCCTCCATCAAAGATTCAAATGCCAACCCCATGGTGATCACGGGTTGGGCCGGACAGATGCCTGTGTTTGATCCCGGACGAAACAGTACATGCGGCCCCATAATTGGATAAAGACTACCACCTACAGCTGGCCAGCAGCCTTGCGCGCTGCGCGGGGCCTGCGGGTGTTTAATTTCCTGGGAATCCTTTGAAAAATCGATCACCCGAGGTTGGCATTTTATTGGAATCCACACTAACCATTCAACCAGGCTAAATAGCACCCAATTTCACCTTCTTTTCCCATTCAGTCTGCGCAACTTCCACCTCTCGCTTCTGAACTCCACGGTGAGAACGATACAGCTTCACGGCAAACTCGACCACTGCTCCCGTTGCTCCATGACGGTAAACACTTGCATAGCGATTCGCGCGGCGGAAGAATCGCTGAATGGTGGGTACTGTAGTGGACAGGCAAGAAGAGCCTCTGCAACCAAGTTATTGGCTTTCTGCCACTGGCCATTTGACCGTTCGATAATACCGTTTGATCCAAGCCCAGAAATAATCAATTGGGTTCATCTCCGGGTGGAATTTCGGAAGAAAATAGCACACCATTTCGGGTGCGGCCTCGAGTAGATGCGAAACTCATGTCAAGTGATTGAATAAGTGATGGAAGAGCACAAACTAGTTCAAGCTGTGATTTTTCGCCCGCAAAGTCCGGTTGATGTGAGAGCAACCTGCGCATGCAACAATCTACCGGTCTCTCGTCTTCTTCCTCGCTGTCATTACCATCGTCACCGAGCAGATCTGCCTCTTCCGTGGCAGAAGCGCCGTTCAGATGTGGTTTACGGGACTTGGATGCTTTGCATTCGCCGATCAGCGGCTTACCATCCGTATCGGTTGTATAGCCGCGTTGAGCGAGAATGACCTTCATACCTTTCGGGAGGCCCTCGAATTGCTTGTATGGGTGGTGATCCGGAAGAGGCTTGTCGAAGACCATCTTTTGAACTTGTCCGCCACGGCCATTCGGGTTATCCTGGGGAATAACTGTGTCCCGCATCTCCGGAACCTTACCTCCGGGACCAACATTCACTTTTGTTGCCGTTAACGCGTTTTTATGGCTTATTGTCTGGATAAATGACAGTGGTTGATCTCGTGAAAGCTAAGCAAAGTTCAGCTGCGAGTTTCTCGTTTTCGGACACCATCTCGTCCGTAAGGTCAAGCAGCCCGTAGCGCATGCGGAAATCATGATCAATCGACCACGACCCTTCGTTTTCAGGACCTGCTTGCCAGGCTTGAGCCGATAGTGGTTATTTTCGTAGTCGTTTGAATGAACTGTGGACTCATCATGAACAATGACCACATGCTCTTGCTCATTGTCGCCAAGCTCCAAGAGGATTTCTGCCATATCAGGCTCGCTGTATTGCGCAAGGAATGGTTCAATAGCCTCCATTTCAGCAAGATATTCCTTGCGCCGCTTTTTGACATCCTTTCGTTCATGCCCATCCCAATATATGCCCTTTGTGTGCTTCTTTCGGCGATAACCGAATTTCCAAAGCCATCGCTGGCAATTTCGAATGGAGACAGCTTTCTTCTTGAGCGACAGAGAAGGCAGCAGCGTTTCATTCACGTGCTGCTGCAGCATTTTCGGGTCAACCGGATATAAGACGCGGGTATTTGATGGGAGAGGATGTGATAGACGAAACATAGTATGGGATGAGCACTCAAGTGTGGCGCTTTTACGGAGGAGTGACATGCCATGACACCGAAGTGCATAACGAGTGCTGTCCTGTTAGGCCAAAGCGCAGGAAGGGTGCCGTCCTATGAGGTAAAAGCGCACGATCAGCGCCGCTCTACAGGATCGAAGCACACAGTGCAATGGAGGAAATAGTAAGAAACCAAGATGAGGAAATGGGGGAGGACACAGGGACAAGGGTGCTGTGACGGAAAGGAGTGCTGTCGTGGGGGAGGCACTGCATCGCATAGAACGGCAAGTGCGCTATGTGGGATGGCGATCTTGCCCAAGAAATGAGCAGGGCATACGATATCATGAACCAGAGGAAGGAGAAGATAAAATAGGAGGCACATTGTGGCTAAATTAATATTGTTCAAACGAACCAGAATATTCTTCCGCATTCTCCAATGTTTTCCGGTGTTCTGCAACATGAAGTCGACTCGTCAGTCAAACTTTACCTACTACATGGTCGTCGTGAACCCCAAAAGGACAAGCCGCCCGTTGAAAAGACTTTGTATCTGAGGCATTACCTGTTCATGGTCAAAACGCAAGAACACCGTGAAGCACTGACTTCAATCTTGCTGTCAACCCATCAACTTGCCTTAGAAAAGTTGCGGTACACTAATCATGCACTTCAACCCGTGCCCAGACATGAACGCCTCTGCCGTTTTTGCATCGCCAAGGTGGAAAGTCCAGAACACGCATTGATTGAATGTCAGGCATGTCCTGAAATTATTAATCTACGCAAAGTGTTTCTGGAAAAATTATTCCTTACGGTGCCCAAAATGGAGAGGAAAGTTGTTGAACTTAACTCTGTTGACCTCTTGAAGGCCATGATATACGAGCGTTCAACAATAATACTCGTGGGCAGATTTGTGCATGACGTCCTTGAAGTTTTCTATATGACACCTGTGTATCATAGACGTAGTAACTGACAGGCTAATTCCAGATATGCTTCGATCCGTCATCTAAGCTCTACCGCGGGGCATGGGGGAACCTGTGGGGTCTGCGAGTTTGGTTTAAATTGCGGAAAGGAGCCCAGGGGCGATGGTGTAATTTACGCTTGCTTTGTACACCGGGAGAATCCCTGGAACCGGTGTTCGTTATTCGGACCGGCCGTGTAATGATACCTACCTACCTACCTACCAATTAATGCTATGCAATGACATGGTATGACCTCCCTGCAAGGGGCAAACCGCACTTATGGTCAAATCTATCCACGCAAAGACCGGGCGCAGTGAACTCGAACCGTGGGAACTTACATTGATGCATTGATCGTGCACTCAGTCTGTCACTCTGCAGCATGTGTTCCGGCAGGAGGGCAATGATCCCGAGCAGATCAATTTCCGCGACGCTTTGATGAGACTTCGTGAATCCAAAAGCACTGAAGATGATCATGCCTTTTTTCCACACAGTTTTGGAAATAATTTTCACCTGTGGAGCGTGATAGTCGCACGGATACTCTACATCTGCTTCCGACAACAGACTGTCAAGGAGTTGAATACTCATCGGCTTGTCTCACTACGGGATTCGCAGGCAGGACCCTGGATCGGACTCAGCGGCCCCGGGCAGGAAACTTGTTGTTAACATCAAATGACTGCTGAAGTATTTATACCCAAACATCAATCTTTTGGGCTCCGTCCTCAACGAGGAATTATCATAGATGCCTCCAGACTCGGCGTGTTGCTCTCTGCAGGGTCCTGATACTCCCAAGAAAGTTAACCAAACCATAACACTATACTTCCCTAACTTTTTGACTTTCTGGATTAGTGTAAGAAGTAGTACTCAGACATTGTATATACCCTCAATGGTGGTTTTTAGCTTCAGAATAACTTGACCTAGAAGTTTTTTCACCCCTCCCCGGTCCAGCACTGCCTCATCGATCAACAGAGCCCATGGTGAATTCAAAAAATATACAGAAAATTCAAAGGGTAATCCACTGCTGCACCTGTGTTTCGGAAGGGTCCCGACACCGTCTGACTGGGTGCTGGGACGGTGGCTCTTCTTTTTCGTTGACCATGGTGAAATCCCAGAGCAATCCACTGCTGCACTTGAATGTTGGAACGGTTCCGACAACGTCTCATGGGGTACTGAGACAGCGGTCCTTCTTTTTCGTTGACCATGGCTGTAGCAGTAACCAGTTAGACACTGTCGGAACCGGTCCAACACACTGGTGCAGCAGCCTCTTCTTTTTTGTTGACCATGGTGAATTCAAAGATATATTTGAAGGCAATCTGCTGCTGCACCTGTGTGTCGGAACGGTTCCGACACCGTCTGACTGGGTGCTGGGACAGTGGCTATTCTTTTGCGCTGACTATGGTGATCTCAAGAATATATAAGGAAATCAAATGTTGGAACGGTTTGACACCGTCTCACTGGGTGCTGGGACAGCGACTCTTCTTTTCCTTGACCATGGTGAATTCAAAAAGAAAATTCAAAGGGCAATCCACTGCTGCACCTGTGTGTCGCAACGGTTCCGACTCTGGCCGACTTGGTACTGGTACAGAGCCCCTTCTTTTTCGCTTACCGTGGTGACCTCAAAAATGAACAGGAAATTTGAAAGCCAATCCACTGCTGCATCCATGTGTCGGAACACTTCCAACACTGGCCAACTTGGTACTGGGACAGCGAGTCTTCTGTTTCGTTGACCATGAGGAATTCAAAATATACAGAAAATTTGGAGGGCAATCCGCTGCTGCACCTGCGTGTTGGAACGGTTCCGACACTGGCCAATATGGTACTGGAACAGCGCCGGTTCTTTTTCATTGACCCTGAGTTTTGACGTTCAAGGCAGCGCGTGATGTTCGGGATTGGGGACGCAGAGGTGTTATTATTGCTGAGCGGTATTCATGTTCCGGTTGTGCTATTGAATCATCCGCCCCTGAGGTTAGCAGTGTTGTCACGAATGCGCTTGATTCACGGCCCTCGCGCCTCACAGATTCGCTCTTACACTCGGCCGTCAGCACTATTTCAGTGACCTCCGCAGGCATGAAAAAAAAGCATTTCAGTGGAGCTGATACATTAAGACGCTACCTAGCTAAAGACGAATGTGGTACATATTATATCGATGGTGAAGAAGGAAGAGTACACTAAGGGAAAAACGTTGCTAATTCTGCCGGCTTGTGGATAAGCTTGCGCTTGGAAGATATGGTGAAGGTTGAGAAATGGGGCAGGATAGTCCTGGGGCTCGAGAAGCCACGCAGTCAACGCCTCTACACTACCAACCACATATGAGGGAAGGAACGTGCACTGGGGCAGCTCGCGCACAGGCGACATACGTTGAAAGGCTTTGCCTCAGTCCGTCTAAAGCTGGAGTACTGCTGATAACATGGACCAACGAGTGGAATGCAGCGGTACAAGCCACAACCACTAACCGAAATCCACATCCTTGTTCCCCCTGGTTGCACAAGCTTAGACGTGCCGACGAGTTTTCATGCATTTTAGACTTCTTCACAATTCAAATTGTGAAGGAGTAGAAAAGGGAGGGCGGTCGTCTGAAGGTAGAACGAGAGTCGGACACCCAAACCACTAATGTCTGGGTTTGCTTCAAAGCACCCAACAGACGCAGAATCCACTACACAGCACAATAGTTTACACACTCATAATTCCCCCGCTGATACTAGATACCAATCGCACCTACAAATACCGTCTTCAAGTCGCATCTTGCCCCTCTTTGTCATGCTCTCTACATCGAGTTTCCCCATCCGCTCTCTACTTTTCCTTTTCCATTTTACTTACGAAAAATGCGCTCAATTAGGACCTGTAGAGGAAGCCATGAGGTTGCCGAGTCGGAAACCTCAAAACCCTAGGCAAAAAAGCGTCAGCCAATATCTGGCCAATATCTATTTACAAGTTGCGCAGGTGTATGCACGGTGACAGACGAGCACTGACAGTGTGTACATCATCCTCCATACGCCCCGCTGGCCTGCGTTTGCCGCTGCTGCATGTCCGTCTGCACATCGTCCAGCATTTGCAAGGATTTTATAGGCTGAGATTTTCGTCGTAGCTCGCTACACTGTACGTCTGTAGTTGTAATACTATTTTCATACACTCCTTTGGCCTGAATAGCACAATAAGGATGGGTGTCACTGCTGGCTCAGTATTGATTTTGGTAGCCCCCATCTTGTCTCACAGTCGCACGCAGGCTGACTCGCCAGCTGGCTGCCAGGAAAGCTGGGTCCATGCTGGACCCATTTACTCCGTCGGCCAATATCCAGCTGATGGGAGGCCTAGTACCAGCTGGTCATCGCACATGGTACACATGACGGTTCCAGCTGCCGGCTATGTGACCGACCGTTGGCGGTGTAAGTTTACTTGACATTTCTCACCACGTGTCTACGATGCGTCCCTGTCAGACTGAAGTTGTATAGGTAGTATATTGTACTGTTTTGTGGTTTTTATACCCAATACAGAGGTTCCTTCACACCAAATGATACCTCACCCTAACACTAACCTCTTAACCCTAACCAAAACTAGTGAATCTCAGGGCCTGCCGGCTTCAAGCCCTAGGCCCGCGAGGCCAAGCCCGGGGCCTACCAGGCCGGGCCGGGCCCGAGACAGGGCCTGAGCGGGCTCAGGGCTTGGGCTTGAGCAAGTTCAGGCCCCAGGCCCAGGCCTCAAGCCCGGGCTTCAGTACCGCCCGTAACACCGATACTGTGGCCTTATGTTTGACGGCGTCTTGGTACTTCCTCGTTGACATTTTGTGCCGCCTGATAATTCCATAGGGTAGAGATTGTGTCATGGCCATTAGTTTCCCACCGGGAAGGACTAGGTCTGCTTTGATTTTCATGTTTATTGTGTCCGGCTCAGGCTTGCTGCAACCCTTAGCAGCCGGATGATCCTATCGGCCCCTTCATTGCATTTATTTCTGATATGACCTTTAGCCATCATTACAGCAATGCCAGTCGCCTCCAACCCTGTTCTTATTCCACTCCAAGGGGGTGGCCGCCCCCGTCACCTCGTTATACCAACTGACACAGGCAAAGATACAGAACAGCTGGAGCTAGCGGCGCAGTTGGCCTGGAGAAATGCCGGCAAGAGGTTTCACATCAGGAAAATTTGAAATTGCACCAGAGACCTGGTCACTGGGATGTTTCAACTTGGTGCGTATTGAGCTGTGCCGGCTCCGAGTGACTATGCGGCATAGTGGAGCTTGGTGGAAACACATTGACTCGTAGTTTTTCACGGAAAGTGGCGACCTCCCACTGATTGAATACGCGGGACTGGCATGTGGGTCAAAGGTTTTTTCTCTGTTATGAGTCGATGACACTCAATTGCAAATGAATGAATGCCCACACGCGCGGAACCCAGGATGTCGCAATCTTCAAGGCAGTGTTGGCATTGACGGGGTCAGACGAAATCTGACGAAGAGTCAAAGTGTTTGACCATCGTCTGACAAACCGTCAAACCTTTTGACCGTTTTCCGATTTGAACCAGTCCGACGGATCCTCGAGGTCCATAGGCATCCGATGGTCATATTTCATCATGCTAAATCTGTCATCGTTCACATTTGGGCCAACTAGTGTGTTGTTGTTGGCCGAGAGCCTAATGCGCCTTTGAACGCCGCCATTTCCGACCATTATGGCATAGCGCCACGGAACTGGGCGTTACGCCAGTGAAAATAATGTTTCGTGGTTCGAAAATGCTTGCTGAGGCTTCTAGGACAGAAACGAAGGACATTTCCAAATTCGGCAGGGTCAAATGGGAGGGTCAAATGCGGTCAAACGTAGTCAACCTCCGTCAACGTCAAATTTCGTCAGACCTTTTTGACCCTTGACTCGTCATCGCCAACACTGCAATCTTGTGACCTGCTTCATCCGCAATATTGACATGCAGAGACTCTTCAAGTTTTACGATGGCTTTTACAAAGAACATGTAGCTAAAACCTCATATCATCACAATATCTTCCAAAAGTTGCGCAACAGTAAGAGAATGGGACAAAAGAACCGCCTCTCGTTTATGTGCAGTCCGATTTGTCCTTGGCTGAATGGATTTTGTATTATAGAACCAATAATCGAACTATGTACACTCACGAGATAGCGAGACGCCTCGCTGAAAGGCTGAACAAAAAGACGCGAGACTGAATATGCAGAGCTGACTCACAATATTGTGATGTGGGGCGGTTTTACCCTCTGCTGAGCGGGGAAACTGCGCCAGTTAGTTGCTGGAGATGGTGATTCTGCGTAATTGCCTTGAGTTTTGTGACTTGTCGATCAAAATCCGAAAGCATGGACGCACAGGAGTGTAGATGGAAGACACATACTGAACTCGCCATGATGAGAGAAGCGAAGGTCTTGAGCTCACTAGGTTTGCACCTGTTTGGAATCTCGCCAGACCGCCGATCGATCAAACGATGACGCGCACTTTGTTTCGACTCTGAGTTATGCCAAAGTGGGATCTGGCGCTACATGAGCCTGCTATAGGGTGCGGTTTATAATTCCCAAGGCAATTATAAACGGTTTTCAATTTTGGGTTTATAAACACTCACTCACACAAACGGGCCTAAAAACCGGGTTTCTGATAAATTTTTGTGGTTTTTCGTGCCAATTTCCCACTGCGCGGCACGAAACAAAACTCACATCCGTGATCCGTGTCCTCAAACCGAGGTAACCTGCCAGAGGTAGTGCCAAGGGCAATAGACGCCGAGCTTCAGGTAATTTGGCCATATTCCGATCGATTTCCCCCCAGCTTTTCATATCGAGGTCAGAATACACTCTGGGTAACATTATTCGTCCAGTTGTCAGGCGCATTCCGGAGCAGGTTGCGAGGGCTTTCGACCAGTAATAGACACTATGTAACTCACACTGCCAAATCGGGCGGTGGAAAAAATCATAACTCCCTCAAATATTTAATTATGAAGATTCTGTCTAGCCAAAATGTTCCCCACATGAAAAGGAGTTGTTTGGCAAGAGGCTTTGAATTTTTTCCCACGCCTTTTGGGGCTACCGTTCTCAAGCATATTTTTACTATTTCTGGTACACGTCATGCGAATATCCCAATCGCGCCCTCGTCGGGGACAGTCGGGGACGCGATCCTCCCCTTCATTGGCGAACTACTTCATCACCCGTGCTGACGGCTTGCGACTACGGATTCGGAGGCGCGAGGCCAGCTCCAACTCACCAAATAAAGTGTTGAGTGTCAGCAACTTCCGCCCAGAAAGTCGATTGGGGACATACTTACTTCCCAGTTGGCCATGGAGGCAAAAAAAAAAAAAGAGGGAGATTATGTATAATATCCACGTGATTTTCAAAACCTTTCAAAGGGATTGCGGTATGGCCAAAAATTTCAAAGGCCTTTGAGTTTCAAAGCCTTTGCCCTTTGGGCCAACACTGTCTGACTTGGCCTGCAGCTCGTCGTGTCGCGTCCCACAGACCGGGAACGATGGGGACAGGCAAATTGTGGATGAAATAAGCTCAATATGAGTACAGTATTTGCGGAACCTGCGTCTTTTGATGGTCCTCACTCTGCGCTTGTAGCGACTAGTATGATCATATTTCGTTATTTGGGGCCTCCCTAATCCTGTTCTTTCTTTTACTTATGAAAGCATCCCTCGACGTGGGTGGTGTTAAGGCTAAGCATGAGCACCGATAATCGAACATCGCGGTAAAATATGCCTAGCTATTCCCATGGCAAGATACAATTATATGACATGCCTCTATCTTTTGGGTGTGAGACCTAATCTTCTGGTGCAATTACATGGCACCCCCCCATATGCTAGAAAATGCAGAAGAGCCTTGCGATATTATGTTTACAACCAATGCTTGTCGAACTTAAGGGATTCCGATGTACAAGAAAGAATGTTATGTATAGATTAATGTTTCCAAGCCATGCTCAGACATACTGAATTAATGAATGGAAACAGAGATGAGTGTAAGTATGTAGCTCGGAAACTTTTGAGTATCAATTCATCTTCCAGACGACCATCGCCCCATCGGCAGAATTGAATCGGCTGACGGATCCCAAGACAGTGGATACTTTTCCCTTGCCGATGTCCCTACACAAGAAATTCTCATCCCGATGAGCCCGGTCACCTTCGAATGTGCGAACAAGATCACAGTCACGACAATGGGTCTATGCCGTTGATATAACTGCCCAGACATCTTGGGTGACACCGACACGGGAATTCCAGGCAACCCACGCGCAACCAAGGGGACTGTTAATGTGATCACTGTGGCTGGGGAGAGCAACACCGAGAGGATAAGTTCTGGTGGCCATGTCATATAGACCAGCCAATTCTGGGTACAACTCTTCAACTAACAAGTAGAAGTCAATGAGAGGATTGTCGAGTGCATATCCAAAGTCACTCACCCCGGAACAGCTCTGGTGCATTTTTACATACATACTCTCCTGTTTGGGGATTAAGACACCTGTGGTCATGGTATCCCTCGACAGAGTAAGCACAGTTGCAGCCCTTGCAAATCAACGACTGCAAAAGTAGCCGCAGGAAGGTACGCCTCGGCAAACCCATTGTCGAGTTCACCTGGCTGAGCATCTGCCCACACAGGTGGGTCATCAACGACATTGGGGGCATAGACGACCCAACGGTGTGCGGGTGGAAAGGGAGCATCATTGGTATGCATTCTGCCAGTGAAGACTTCCAGGCAGGATGCTGCTCCAGGTATTCTGTAACAAATATGTGTTAGTATTCGAAAATTGAAATTGAAACAAAAAGACGAACTTTTGTATTTACCGGACAATTGTCTGTCCATAATCTGGTTCCTGAATGCGGAATCTAAGTCCTTCATTAGTCTCGGGGCAGTTGAAGGCGGGTTAAGGGTGTACCTAGACAGACACGGCTCTCGGCCAGAGCTTTGGGCATGTATGACTTGAGAGTGCCGTCATAAGGCCGCACCGATGCAACTACGGGAGAAACGGATCACAAGCTGCTCGCGTCTGAGCTTAAGGCCGTGTGTGCCGCGCGCCTCGAACGCTTGACCGCCGAGGACGCCTTCGAGAACGTCAACATCAGGAAAACCCGAAAGTCCCATTTGCCAACAACTGTTAGTAATTGGGAACAATTGTCAGATTGTATGCCGTTGTCAAATTTTGTTGGATTATTTATGCCCCTTTCAATTGACACCAATTATGCGCAATTGTGGCCCATTATTGACTGTTACCGCCGAGTTTTCAGGTCATTATCAGTCCATTATGCGGCTCGTTTTCGCCATTTTCACGCCAGTTTACAAGAATAACTATGATGCATTATAATGGTGGGTATACAATTGGCGTAAATAATGTATCGCGAGAAATTATAACATATTAAAGGATGTGAGACCGCATCGGAAATTGGAACAATTTGTTGAGTGATTTTGAGAAAATTATTAGTCGGACCAGTCAAGCATAGAGAGGGCTGTAGTAGGGTAAGTGGCGCTTTCGTGCCCTTGGCAAAGGATGACCAGCGTCTAATGTAAGGTTGGGTCGGCAGCCTGGAAAGAAAAAATGCAGGAGCGACGCACGAAGCAACGTTGAAGATGTTCTCCATCATTGTATGATACTGCTCGGGGTGCTCAGCTTCCAGTTTCTGGAGGATCATGATGTGAGCTTCGTAGACGTCTTGAACACGGCTGCCCTCGAAATCAGTCGGCTTGTGCTCGCCGGTGGAGTAGTCGTCGACGGTGCTAAAGATCTGAGGATACATGCAGTCAGTGTTTCGAAATGGAAGAATAACACCAATATGAACTCACACCGGCGCAGGAAAGCGCGACCATTGATTGAGAGGCTTCAAGATTGCCGGCAGCGTTGCGGACAAACATTGCTTCCACGCGTTCCGCGATGGAGTTAGGACCCTTGAAGAAACAACTGGCCACAGCCGGGACACCTTTGTGTTCGTAGGGCCGCCTTTTGTCCGGTTTACCGTGCTAGAATGCGGTAAGATAAAGGCAAATTGCGCGGGGGACAACCCACCGTGACTTCATGTGTCCTGGGGTCGATTTTCTGAGTGAGGGGTGGGTCAACGAGGCCAGCGAAGGAGAGGAACAAGCGCACATCAGCTTTTTGGGGGTAAATGAAACTTTGTTTGTCAAGAAGACGGGTTACCAAACCAGCACAGTCGTGCTGAACTTGGTAGTGGCCGTAGACAACTTGATGTGCAGCGGTTTTGACTTTGCCGCGCCAAATGCTTATACGACCAAACAGCTAGAGTGGAGATTAGGAGAATTCTACCGGTACTTTGAGACTTACCACCGTGGACAGTCCGCTCCGATAGTCCGCATCCTCCCGCAACCGAGTCTGCAGAAGCGGCAGCTTCAAGTCCCGTGCAGACCGCGTTAAAGCATCTTGATAAAAGGTGGTCCTCACGCGAAGGTCAGGGTACGCACACTTCAAAAGATAAAACCCCAGGAAGTAATCGATTGCGAGCCCCAGAACATTCTGAACATCAGGATGCTGTTTGGTTAGATTAAGAGTGCCCCGGCTATTCTTTCGCAGGTTGATATCGTCAGAGCCGCCGGTGGAGGTAAGTGTGCCGTCTTCAAGCTCGGCCTTGATGTGAACCGGTTCGGCGTACTCACGTTTGATTGTGATCGAGGGATGACGAGAACGAGAGCGTTGACCGGACGCGCGAGACACGGAAGGCTGAGGATCATTCCACTCCGGCCGCTGCAAAATTTTCAGAAAAATATACTCAGCGCGTAAATCGGACAAAACATACCTCCTGTGCACGTTTAGCTTCGCGTTTCCCCACAGGCTTTTGTGACGCCACTGTGCGGGCTCGTGCCGAGGGAGGAACCTGTAATCATACATCAGCAACAAAAGATGTACCACCAAGGTTCTACCTTGGTGAGGTCCAGCCTTGGATGTGGTTCCGGCTTCGGCGCTGATGGCACCGATGATGCCTAGCGTACCTCCAGTCAGTGAGTAATTAAACCCTAGCAAGTTGAAAGACTGACCTTAGCGGGCTGCTGTCTTTCGTGATGGGACGTGACTGTGGTCTATCACAATGCACTTAGACCTCGGAGTTACAATAGGAGGAAAAGGGTACCTTCACGGGAGCAGGAAGACACTCGCGCGCCGCCTTCAGGCCGGAAAAGGCCCCGCGCATAGCAGGATCGGAGTCGGAAGAATCTGAGTCCGAACTTACCTCAATGGGGTCGAAGTTTGATTCCGGAACGCTATAGTGACCAGAGCTGAAGGAAGCACGACTTGATGGCCTGGATAGCATCGCTGAATCCTCGTCGTTGGTGTTGCTCGACCACAGCGGTACCTGAAGAAGCCTGTCAATAACGTAACTCGCATCATTTGGAACTTACCGAATCCGCGAGCCTCCGCTCCACCTCATCCGCCCCCAGGCCCTGCAAATCGTCGGCCTCCTCGACAGGCTCGTCCTCTTCATCAGCAGAACCCATCGCCGGATCGGAATGGTCGTCTTCCTCATCAGCAAAGCTAGCATCCTCGGCATGGACATGGACTGGGGTCGGTGCCGCCGCCGCTCGTGGCCGGCCTCTTGTTTTTTCACTGGGCTGAGGTTGGGTCGGAACGATCTCGGGGCTCATGTCGTGGTCCGAGTCCACCACGACACCCCTGGTAGCGCCTGGATATGAATGAAATCAGTTTTCGACTTGGCAAGTGTCATCCGAACTGGGCTCCGATGCGACTCACGTTTCTTGGACGGAGGATGATGCATCAAGGCCATATCGTCGTCGTCTTCGTCGTCCATCGTGGCCTCCGACTGGCGGACTAAAGGCGAAATGTGAAACGATTACATACGACTCAATGAAAACTTACCTTTTGGCACTTTGACTCTAGCTGATTGCTGGGCGCTGGATGCGGCTCGTTTTCTTGGCGGCTCCGGTACTGGGACTGGGTGCAGACTATCTTTGGGAACCTTTGGCTTGGGGCCAGTGGGAGCCGCTCCGGCCCAGACTCGTGGAATCCTATTAGCTTTCTCCGAGCTGAGGGCGTGGAGAAGAACTCACTCTTGTTCTTCTTGGCGTTGCTTTTGGATGCGCGCTTGGCTGGTGGAAGGGATGAGTTGGGCTGTCATGTAGCCCGAGAACACTCACGGCGCCCTGTTGGATCTTCCTCGCTCTCGGATGCTCGATCTTCTATAATATTTGTAAGTGGTTACTCTGCATGGGCAAAGCGGGACGGAAACTGACGGCCAGAGTGAGTAGATTCGGTATCGCTGATGGCCTGCGGCCTTGCACGGAGTTTCGGAGCCATCGTAATGAGTGTGGGGTGGGACGGGGGACTGAAGGAAAGTGGGTAGTGGGTGGAAGAGGCAGGAAATGGACTGACGTGGCAGAAAGCCGTAACTTTTTTTTTTGGCGAGTTTCAAACTTGGAAGTCCGCTCTTCGGGTGGTCTTAGCTCACCGCCCATGTCTCGCTAGTTAGCCGGTGCTGTAACCGCCTTCACGTTTTCAATTTCAAGTCGATTTCCTTCCATCCTCCCTGCGCGATGTCCGTCGTTCAAGTTGCATGCACCGCCTGCCTCAAGCTTGTCAATAAGGCGCGCGGTGGTTTGGAACGCCATTACCAACAGAGTCGTAATCCGCGCTGCATCGCGCTGTACCAGCAGGAGCTGGATTATAATGCTGCTGCGGCGAACACAGCGACTGGGGACTTGCGAGACTCGCCCGTCCCGAATCCCGCCGATTTTTTGACATAGACAGTGGCTCTGAGTCTGGTGACCACCCTCTGGCTGCTCCTGAGTCGGACGAGGAAGAAGAGCCTCCCGCTCAGTGGGAACCACCTCCGCAAGAAAATCCAGACCTTGACATGGATGTAGACCTGCCGCCGCTGGAGGGAGGCAACGTTGCACCGAAACACGCTGTAGATGACCGTTTCGTGCAGAAGCCTCATGTCACGCCGTTCGGCGGCAAGGCCGGTGCTCCTCTGCCGCGGATGGAGGTCCCTGCATATACAAAATATAAGAACACTCTTGCAGAGGTGGACAATAATCCTTGGGCCCCGTTCAAGTCCCAGATTGATTGGCAAATTGCGCGCTGGGCCAAGGTTCGGGGTTCCACTTCGACTGCTTTCTCGGACTTGCTGGCTATTAACGGGGTAATTCTTCCCACATTTTGGGTCGCGACAGCGCTGACTTGCTACCTATAGGTTACAGAGTCCCTGGGTCTTTCTTACAAGAACTCTAAGGAGCTTAATCAAATAATCGACCAGCAGCTTCCGAACGGAAGACCTGTTTTCCAACGCCAAGAGATAGTTGTTGGTGGGGAGGCCTTCGACGTTTATTTCCGCCCCATTATAGAGTGTGTGCGCGCCCTCTACGGTGATCCGGAGTTTGCACAAGATCTCATTTTCGCACCCGAGAGACATTACCTCGATCCGGATAAAACTATACGCCTCTACCACGACATTCATACTGCCGAGTGGTGGTGGAAAACACAGGTTCGTCGCATTCACTGTGTGTTGTTGAGAATTTACGAGACCTGGCACAGAAAAATCTCGAAAAGCGTCAACCTGGCGCTACGGTCGTTCCGGTGATCATCTCCACCGACAAGACTCAGACGACCATGTTCCGCAACAAGGCTGCGTATCCGGTCTATATGACCATTGGCAATATTCCAAAGGATATTCGTCGCAAACCCTCCCGCCAGGGCTATATCCTCATCGGTTATTTACCCACCACACGTCTCGACCACATTACTGTTGCCGCGGCGCGACGTCGTGCAGTTGCGAATTTGTACCATGCATGTATGCGCAAAATCCTGAGCCCGCTCAGAGAATCTGGTATTTCCGGCATCGAGATGGCTAGCGGAGACGGTGTTGTGCGACGCTGTCACCCACTCCTTGCGATTTTTGCGGGGGACTACCCCGAGCAGCTTCTGGCAGCTTGCGTTAAAACGGGTGAATGTCCGACTTGTCCGGTTCCACGCGATGAACTTGGGGATTTGCTGGACGTGTACGAGTTGCGTGACCTTGAGGAGATCTTGGCAGCACTCGCGAAGGCGGATGGAAATGCCGCAGAGTTTACCCGCGCGTGCGCCGAGGCCGGAATCAAGCCTATCCATCGCCCGTTCTGGGAGGACCTTCCCTACGTTAACATCTACCTCTCCATAACTCCCGATATCCTGCACCAGCTTTACCAAGGCGTCATCAAACATGTGGTAGCATGGATTAAAGAGGCTTTCGGGCCCGAGGAAATTGATGCTCGATGCCGGCGTCTTCCACCAAACCACAACACTCGGTTATTCCTCAAGGGCATCACGACGCTTTCGCGGATATCCGGGACTGAGCACAGTCAGATCTGTCGCATCCTCCTTGGGCTTATCGTGGATTTGCGGCTCCCCGATGGGCAGTCCACAGCACGCCTTGTTCGCGCCGCCCTTGATTTCCTGTACCAGGCACAGTATCCCATGCATTCCACCGAGACGATTCAGGAGCTCGGCGACGATCTCCAGCGGTTCCACGACAACAAATCTATCTTCATTGACCTTGGCATCCGTGAGAACTTCAATATTCCAAAGTTCCACAACATCTCCCATTACCCCATGTTCATCAAGCTCGTTGGAACTCTCGATAACTGCAATACGGAGCACACGGAGCGGCTTCATATAGATTTCGCAAAGGATGCGTACCGCGCCACCAATCGTAAGGACGAATACCTGCAGATGACGCTGTGGCTGGAACGCAAAGAAAAGATCCTTCGCCATGACAAGTTCATACGTTGGCGCTGTGCCGGCTCCCCGCCACCAATCACCAAAAACTCCGATTGGCGGCCTGCAGACCATGTTCAGCATCGACATCTCCAGA
This sequence comes from Mycena olivaceomarginata, assembly GCA_029378375.1. Lineage (NCBI taxonomy): Eukaryota > Fungi > Basidiomycota > Agaricomycetes > Agaricales > Mycenaceae > Mycena > Mycena olivaceomarginata. Next base: position 82,701 of record JARKIC010001113.1, on the reverse strand, counting down.
TGACCAAATTCCCGTCTGTTTATGGTGTGAAGCTACCGACGCTCAGCGCCCAGTACGGTGCCATCGACTTTCGGGACGCCTTCACGTACTTTGTTATCGGGTTCAAAAACCCCGAGTTTTCGAGACGACAACGTGAAGTGGCCGCCGATAACTTTTTCCTTCCCTTCCAGTCCGTTTCCGTGTACCACACGATCAAGTTTTGGAACGAAGACCCACTTGGGCGGGAGGATAAAAGTGATGCGCTCGATGTTGTTCACGTGAAGCCTGGGTACGTGAACAAACAAGGGCGCATTATTGGCGGCCGATTCGACACGGTCATTGTAAACGATGGAACCGGAAACCACTCCGGAGTCAAAGGTAATGTGGCCAGCCTTTTACCTTCTGAATGCAGATTGACACTCCAGGGATCAGGCTATCGTGTTGGACAAGTTCGTGTTGTCTTTTCACTCACTGAACGTGCCCTGAAGCATCTATTTTCAAACGAGAGGCCACACCATCATCTGGCCTATGTTGAATGGTTCTCTAAATTTCCCAATGCCCCAGAGCCGAACCACGCAATGTACAAAATCTCGCGGCCAGCGGAACATTCCGCAACAATCATTCCGGTGGCCAATATCCGCCGTAGCGTGCAATTATTCCCCGAGTTTGGGCCCATTGCACCTCGGGGACTGGACGAGCCAGAATGTTCTGGAGCGCTGTAGAAATTCTATGTCGGTCCTTGGTCGGACCGCCATTCCTACGTTACAATACGTTGACAGGATTTATACCTTTGCCGTAGTTACTAGTAAGGTAGATACAATATAACTACCGCATCCAAATTTGGCTCAGGGCTCCCTACTTTCTACTCCTTCCCTGTATCACCTCGCATTACTTGGTCTGACTCGTGGCGGCCACCTTGAGAGTCAACTTGAGGTCTCCCCTACACGGTCACATGACCAACTTGCTCCTCAAACGGTAGTGCGCTGAACGCATCCAGAGCAGAAAAGGAGGGTTCTTGGTCAAAGATAGGCTCAAGGCACACCGAAAGAGCGATGATGGATCTGATTACACGGAATTATGGACCATTGTCGAAGAATGTGTAAAATTATCGCCGGTTGCGAGATTGTCGACAATTTGGTCATAATTGTTCAACAATTAATCAAATCTGGGTTTTCCTGATGAAGGAAGTCGATGTGGTCGCTGCAGTCCGTGAGCGCATAGAGACGCTCGCCACCCTCGCACACTACCAGAAGCTCGGCGACGACCTGAAGGACCGCTACCGTAAAATCTTCGAACCCATCCCACACATTGATGACTACCGACTGAAGTCCTGTGCGAAATAAAATTAAAGGACGCACAAAAGACGCTTTCGAAACGGACTTACCAAAGCCCGCGGAAATACAAGGAAGCTTGGCAGACCCTCATACAAAAGCACCTCGACGCTGGGCGCATCAGGCCCTCGAGTTCGTCGTTCGCTTCGCCGGCGTTCCTGATTCCAAAGGCAGACCGTACGGCCTTACCTCGGTGGGTGAATATTTCCGCGAGCTGAACGCGAACACACCGTGCACGACGTCTATCCCTTGCCGCGTGTCGACGACATCTTGACGGACTGCGCGAAGGGAACGATTTGGTCGACAATCGACTTCACAGACAGTTTCTTTCAGACGCGTCTTCACCCGAGCTCAATTCCTTACACTGCCGTGAGCACACCTCTAGGACTTTACGAATGGCTGGTAATGCCACAAGGTCTACGCAACGCGCCGTCCATTCAGCAGCGCCGCGTGACGGCCGCTCTCAGAGAACACATTGGGCAAAATATGCCACGTTTATTTAGACGACATTATAATTTGGTCTCGAGATGTGGAAGAACATGCGAGGCACATCGAGATAATATTTAAGGCGCTCCAAGCGAACGGCCTGTATTGCAACGAGAAGAAAACGAAATTATTCCGATTTGAAGTGGATTTCCTCCTCGGCCACCACATATCACAGTGCGGAATCGAAGCCGATAAGGCTAAGATTGAGAGGATCCTGGACTGGCCACGGCCTAAATCCTCAACGAACGTCTCGTGCAGTGTGTCCGCTTGAGGCCGCTTGCACGATTGCGGGACCGGGCTAAAGAGACCGGGTCGGCTCACGAGCGGGCGGTGGCACGAGAGGACGTGACAGACGCGACAAGGGCGGCCCGGGACGACGCAAGATGACATGTGCGGGCGGGCAGGACAGCACGTGCAGCAGGGACGCGCGGAAGGTGAAGGCGGGACGGCTGGGCCGTAACATAGGGCATGCACGACGTCGCACCGAATCGAAGGTCACAGCAGCCAGCTGTAGGGTTGTTGAGCATTTAAACAGCAGGAAGGTTTGCCAGGACTGTACTCACTGCCTTCCGAAATCATTTACTCATTCCTCTCCCAACCCAAGATACACGCACACACGCCGCACGCCGCACGGGATTCTGGCGCTCCGCGCACGCAATTCAATCATGCTTTGCAAATGAGATGGCTTGTATATCGGTTCTGAAGGACTGCTTGGGTAAACTGCAGCTACTGAAGAACGAGTTGTAGCCGCAAAACGAACATAGCGCCAAGTTGCGTAGGACGGAGGCGGGAGCGCGATAATGGTTGCCGATGATGTGATTCTACCAGAGGATAGCGGGGGTAGTGTCTAAAATGCGAGCTGCACAAGCATTTGGTGGTTTGCAAGCAAGGCTGGCTTGCTTTCGACTTAACGAGGGCGAGATGTGGGTAGCTGGCAGGCGGAGGCGCGGAGATAACATAGCCAAACAACTATGTTCCGAATCGGGAACATCACACGTACTGGGCCGGCAAATGGGCCTATTCGTAATCATCATTAATGCACTTCGGCGACCACCGCGGCCAACGTGGGCCACCAACGGCGATTGGCGGCCGCCGACAAACTTCGCCCTTGCGGGCATAGCATTCCTGGTGCGCGTTGTCTGATTAGGAAGGTGGGACGACTAAATTCTCTGAATGATGGGGCGACCGAACTGGCAACCTTCTACAGTAAGGACTTGAGCAGCGCCCGAGTCTTTGCCAGGCATTTTTTTATCTTCACCCTCTGAGTGAGAAAACACCTGTTCTGGGACTTTTGTATCATGGCTTAAGCAAAGCCCTCGACGCCGACGCGGCTTCAACGCGAATGGTACGATCGACTGCGCCGGAGCGATGGCGACACTAGAGCTGTTGAACTTGCCCAATAAGTCAACCAGATCAATACATGCACCGGTTCTTGAAGGTTTCAGCCCGGGATAGTCGTCTGAACTCAGGATCAAGTTAGAACGAATTTCTTACCCCTATGATATCGGGCATGACTTGAGAAGCTAGGGTTTAAAAGACTGCGAGTACGATTCTTCAAAGCAGTTCCTCATGACTGCTATTCACAAAAACCCACTATGGGGACGGAGTTCAGCGCCAGCAGCATTCGAGATAGCGTTCCGCGCGACCTTGCTTCTACTGTGCCCTGCATCTTTCCTCATCCCATGGTCGATACTCGAGTGTGCGACGGGTCTATTGGGAAGCTGTTGACCAAATTCAGTGGGTCTCACTTGCATGTCATTACCACCATTCTCACAAGCACTATAGGCGACATGCACGGAGTATACAGGATAGTCGATTTGGCACAGGCATCGTTGCCTAGTCTTGTTGAACCCATGAAGCTCTACGGAATCTGGGTTGTTTTCCAGGCGACGTTATTCGTCGCACTGCCCGGTACCCCCAGATATGGCGACACAACACCGGCTGGCAATCGACTCCTGTACAAGATAAACGGTCTACTGTCCTTGGTTTTTGACGATCAGAGTATACATACTGGGCACGCTGTGCTCATTATGGGATGCCGATATCGTTGCCAAACAGTGGACGGGGCTTATGGTGGCGGCCAGCAGCTACGGAACAGTTCTGGCCGTCGTAGTCTACGTCAAGGCGCACGTTAGTCCTTCCCATCCTTCCGACCGAAAGTTCAGCGGTAAGTGCTATGAGGTGGATGTCCGTCGGCTGATAGACTCATTAATTCGTTCTCAGGTTCTTTGTTCCACGACTTTTTCGCCGGGATTGAGCTGGTATGTCAAGATACAACTCCAGACGCAGAATGCTGAGCGTTCCATCCTAGAATCCGCGCTTTGGAAACTTGGATCTCAAGTTGTTCAACATTGGACGCGTGGGAATGACCGCATGGACGATTGTGCAAGTCAAATAAACAACTGGATGACCCTCAAGTATTTAACCTAATTCTTTAGGAATCTCTCGTTCGCAGCTTCACAGTACCAGAAGTTTGGATACGTCTCCAACGGCATGATCGTCGTCAACATTCTCCAAAACCTGTATATCATGGATTTCTTTTACCAAGAGGGGTGGTATGTTCGCACAATTGTGAGCCTCAAGTCGTGCCATTTCTTGTGACCAGCCTGATCCCAATCATCTCAGGATATCGCCCACGATCACTTTGGTTTCTATCTCGCTTGGGGAGGCGCCGCCTGGATTCCGAGCATGTACACCCTCCAGGCTCAGTATCTGGCTCACTATCCTGTGAATCTTACCCGGACCGAGGCGCTGATCATTGTGCTCGTCGGAATCTTCGGTTATTGGATGTTTCGGGCGTCCAATGAGCAGAGAACCGTTGCTCGACACACAGCAGGGAACTGTGTCATCTGGGGGAAGAAAGAGGTGGTTATCACCGCGCATTATACGACTTCCGATGGGAAGCTGCACACGAGTCTTCTACTGTGCTCAGGTGAAATTACATTCACCATGTTATTCAGCGTTCTCACACAGGTTGAAGGCTTCTGGGGCATCGCGCGGCATTTCAATTATATCGCAGATCTAGTTCTCTCGTTTGCGATGTGTGCCGCGGTGTGGAGCCAGGAACGTCCTTCCTTATGTATATTTCGTTCAAATGGTCGTGCTACTCGTTCATCGGTCAATCAGGGATGAACACAAGTGCTCGAAGAAGTACGGAAAGGACTGGGAGTTGTACAAAGGTCGGGTCCCATACGCGCTGATTCCCGGTGTTTATTGAGGTATCACTAAGTAGATTCAAAGTACTTCACTCGACTGGGCAGACAAAGATGGCAGTATTATAGACGTCTCCAAATTGATTATCCATGTGTTTGCAAGCTTTACTTGCCGTCCGCAGAGAGAAATCACTCACAATATCCGGCTTCCCAGTCGACCATGAAGGAAATATAACGACGAGCGAAGAAAGCGGCTGTTGGGCGGATCATGAACAACAGTCCTAGAATTCACAGCAGACGATGAGATTGACAAGTGCTGCCGATGCAGAACATCAAAACTAAATGTGACGAAGGCAAGAGAATTGAGGAGAACAAAGGTTCGATACTTGCACGACAAACGCGGCGACACTGGGGGTCAATTCGATTGGCATGAGGCACAGTTACGGCTGCGCAATCTTTACAAAAAGACCTCTCGACATCGCGGAGAGTTACTTCAACTTTGAAGATTCAAAAGTTGAACCCGAAATCGCCGATGTATAGCAGAGACACAGCCACACCTCTTCTTCGATTTTTCCACAATCATACCGCCAGTGACGATGACCACGGTGCAGCGCGCAGAGCGCGACGGAAGGCGCTGACCGCGCCCGTTCGGCACCATACCTTGTTATTTTCAAAGGGACGGGCTGAATCAATCTGACGGCGTTTTTTCGATTGTGGATGTGCGTGGCCGGGATGAATGGGACCGAGACTCCCACGGATTGGCTCTTAGGTATATAGTTGTTTCCTCATCTTTGTTTCCTCATCTTCCTCCTTGAACCTCTGTGCTTTCGCTAACTTCCCCTCGAGCTAGATTTTTTCCCGCTTGAATTGATCTGATAGTGACCGCGAGGCCGTCTCTAAACAATATATCTATTTCCCCTTATCTATTGTCTTGTGTCTTGAATATTTTCATGTGGTTGCTCATTTCGAGACATTCTCCATCCACTCTCGTGCCCGGATGCCCGTCTATGCGAACTCTGCTTGTTGAAGTTCGATCTGGATGTCCACCTGGATACTAGCTACAGCCCTCTTGAAGCCCTCTCCGAGTTAGCTTCTGTTCCGCTGAGCTCATGGTCGGAGGCACCGACTCTATAGACTGGCGCCAAATTATCGCCCATGCCTGCTTGATCTCCAGGACGCATGTTTGTCTTCAGAATGCCCTGTCCGGCTTCCAGCCCATCTCGTTCAGCTCCCATTCTTTAGCATAGCACCCTTCGCATTCAGGATCCAGACCGCTTTACTGGAACGGAGCGGTGGAATCTTCGAAAATTGTGGCCTCTTTCTCATCACTGGAATGGGGCGCTTTTGACTTCCTCTCCGGTGCTTAAGTCTCAATCGCATCGAATTGAAGAAATTTTCGCATTCCCGGCGGATGAGCTTCATACTACGTTTCTTGGGCTTCTGTCGCGCCTTGAATTATGTAGCCTGCGCATGCCGCTGGCTGATGTCATCTTCGCAATATTGCACGTTGTCCGCGTGGTTATGCTCATTGGAACTCATATCCAATATATACTACTATGACAACTCGACAACTCGACTCGACAAATAGTGTGACACCGAATAAGTCTTCGCACCGAATAATGTGACACCGAATAAGTCTTCATCAACTCCGCTTGCCTTGTCAATCCCGGCTCGATGCTACGAATATGGCATATGTTAAGGGTGGAATGCCCCAGAATCGTCGCTGTCTAGGAAAAGATGGGGGAAGGTAGTTGAGCGCGGATATTAAACCAGAATGGAGCCGTACGAACGAACCTCAAGCCCATGAAGTTCTGAAGAACCACTCGTCGTTACGATCGCTGGCAGCATCGTCAGAGAGTAACGAGATTTCGAAGCCGTCCATCTCGAAGCATCTCTATCCTTGATATCGATTGTGCATCGATGTGTGGACGAGAAGTCAGGAAGACAATTTCGGCGGCATTGAAACTGTGAGTCCCGAGATTCCGCCGCGAATCGAGCATGTCGAGAAAGAGAGGATAGACCGTAGATTCTGCGCTAACGCAGCCGTAGCTGATGTTGGTGATGTGTGGGAACATTTTCGCAGACGGGGTAGCATCAGAGATGGTGAAGAGGGTAAGAAGACTGGAAAGTATTTTTCCAGGGGTTTCTCCGTCGTTCTCAACCTCGTAGGTCATGGCAATCTCCGTGAAAGAGGGATGCTTTTGCAGTATTGCCGCCACGGACTGGGCATCAAGTAAGCCTTGAATGCAAAGGTAGTGAGGAGAGCAGGCAGAGCGATCGAGGAAACGTTCCAGAGATAGGCTGGTCTCCGTGGGTTCCGTATCGGTCGACTCTATAGCTATTCCTTCCAGGATGGCAAGCAGACGGGATCATTCACGTACAACCGTCTCAAGTGCACGAGGGGAATGGGTTCCCGGGGCTCCGGCCAGTCTTCATCCTCATCGAAGATGCGAAGGATATGGGCCTCTTGGAGGTTCGGCAGCGATTTGAGAAGTTCGCAATGCGCTTCCCATGGCGCGTCGAAGTCGTAGCGGATCAGCTGATCAGATACGGGCAGGTGGGTGGGTACGAAGCGGAAGTTGGAGAAGACGCCGATATCGACAAGGGTTGTACGGGCCTTGCGACGCTGGCGCGCAGACCTGATAGGCTCCCCAATTCTCATCTACACCGACTCGACGGTCCAATGTCACAATTTTTGTAGAGGTGGAGGGCCTTGCACTTGGTAGGGGTGCACCAGTTGTATTTGCGCACTTCAGACGCGTCGTCGGACATCGTGTTGTGGTGGTTGTTTGTGAATAAAGGGAGAGTGACATCATCGTGGTGCTGGCCCATTTCTGAAGCAATTCTTCAAGTTTTTAAATAATCAAAATAAAATTACAGAGTGGCCTAGTATATGTCTAGCAACCATTCTATATAAAAATCCGGTCTGAAAATCTGTTGTGTGGCTCGAGATAACGGAGAAGGAGGAAATTGATGGCACCTTCCTTTTTTGGGGGTGGCATCAGATTTCGCCGCCACTGTATGTATATAAAGTGTGACGGCATGCAGAGTTCGATTATAAAAAATTAATTCTGTATCATTGAGACATGATTGCAAACAAACAACCAGCATAAGTAATAACGTATGTGGGAATGAAGCCATCTTTTTTTGTTAACTGCTCAGAAGCCATATAGGTTACTTTTCCCACCCGCAGACCTTGCCAGGGCCAGTTGGTTGTAAAAGAGCATTGAAATTGATGGCTCAGAGCGTCGCAGGTACTGGGCTCATTTGTCCGGACTGTGGCTTTAGTGTCCATTTTCCATGGCTACAGCCAGGCCCGGAGCCTCGGGCTAAGTGACACAGGTGCCATCTCGGAGAGGCAAATTTCCGAAATTGATGAACACTTGGTCGAAATAGTACAGTAATCTCACAAGGGACTGGTCGGGCCGCTTCGCGGCCTCCCATTCCCTTTCATGCATTTACAGCCACAACTTATGCGGGGGCAGACTGGGCATGTAAAAACTGATTTTCAGACTGACCTGTTTCAATAAGTACGAGCAAGCCCTTTGTTGCCTTGCGGGTGAGAGAATAGACAGGATGCGCAAAGCTGCATGGGCCGCATGGTGCGGGCCGCCTAGCTGCCGCTACCTCGTGCTTGAAATATAGGGCGAACGAGTTGATTTGCCTTCTTCAATGGGCTGGATGCATCACATTTGCACTAAATATGTACCCGCAAGTTGAAGCAACGCTCGTCTTTCTGGATCAACGAGTATTGCTGGGTTTCCCACGGAATTTTACGAGATCCGCTGGCTCTGAACAGTGAGTAACGAACCCTTGTATCTGTACTAATTTTTTTTTTAACTAACATTTTACCCAGAGAAATTGACAGGCTCAAATGTGCCCGATCGAACATCTCCGTTGGACATTTGAGCATGATTGGACAGAAATCACCACCTAAAGGTTCAGCGCCCACCTCGAAGAGGCCTAATCCATCATGGAATAGTGATTGCTAAGGTTCACCAGGGGTAGAGGTAGAGGTACAAATGGGCCAACCTTCACCTCTACCTCTTCGGGCCTTACCTCTTGACTTTGGAGGTAAGTTGAGAGGTATTCTCTTTGAAGGGCCTTGTAGACCACTGCGACTATGGCGGTCTAAGTGCACTTTAATTCCGCCCCTTATTTATAAGTGATCTCGGAAGTTTTCCGCCCCATAGATAGGTGTTTTGACGCCCTCCGCGCTAATTGCATAAAGATAATCACAGATTTAACTTGCGGGGAAATCGGTAATTCCCGCCCCACTTAGATACAAGTTCCGCCCCAAATAGAAACATGGTGCCCGCCCTACTTTCGGCGCCCGCTCTACTTTTGAAGTTGCACCCAACTTTTGGACCCCTGCGTAATTTTTATCAATAAATTCAAGTTCCCGTGACACAAGCTCGGGCTGCTCGGCAAACCAGAGTAACCATTAAATTGGGTGCAAGTAAGTAAGGAGCGACGGTGCGTGTGCAGTGCGCACAGGTATCAGAAAGTCCATAAACAAAATACTGGGTTCTTTCTGGGTTAAATTTTGTGAAATTGAGTGAGCAGCTGTGCCAAAGGCCAAATCATTATTTAAAGCATTCCCAAAATTTGTGGAATATGTTAGAGTATCAAAACGAACGGATGTTCCAAATCGGGAAGATCACCGAAATGCTGAGTTGTTTCTGGGTTAAATCCTCTGAAATTGAGCTGAGTCTTGGATCCAGGCGAATCCGTCCGCACATCAGTTCAGACTTGGACTGACAGAAGAACCTAGACTTTAACACTCCCCCTGGCGAGAACGAGCCATAAAGTAAGTCAAGAGAGAGACATGAGAAAATAAAGTGACCGTCAACAAGGGAGCTCCCCCTCGAGTTGAGCATCTCCGCTCATCCGCTCTCCCTTAATTTCGCCACTTAAGGGCTTAATTTTGATTTAATACGGCCATTACTTTGTGGGCCTTCAGATTACATTGTGCAAAGTGTCAACATTTTCAGGATGGCTCAAAAATATCATGTATGGGTACAGATAAGTCATGGGTCAAGCCTCAGATTGCCGAGGATTTTGCCGCGCGGCAGCTTCGGTTTTAATCGGTCTCCCGACCGATTTACCATCACCCTCGGAATGGCGGTTCCCCTCGGAGAAAAATCGGTCATTCCAAGGGCTCGGAAATACCCGGAAACCCCTTTTCCTGGCCCAGGGTCAGCCGCGAGAGGTTCCGGGGTCCTACCGGTCGTTCGGTGTTAATCGGTCATCTCGGCGATAATCGTCGCGAACGGCGGGTTGCCGAGCATTCCACGTCAACTTCACGTGACTGCCACGCAAGTTGATCTGTGTGGCTGATAAGCTACCCCTTGGCGTTTTCTCTTAAACACCAGCCAACGCCCAAACCTCCCAACAGTCCAACGCACCCTCACCACCATGGATCCCCAACAGCCAGCAACACCCACTCGCAATCATCCTCCCGTCATTGAGCAGAGCACGCCTGCGACTCGAGGATCCACAAGCAATGCCCCAATCCGACGTCAAGAGTAACCAGTCTGATTACGCGCCGTTCTTGGAAGAAGACGTTGCCAACGAACGCCGTATTCCGTTGGAAATGTTCTTACAGGAGATCCTGCATGTTTCTCCCGAGGGGAAGGAGCGGATGCAGAACCTCGCCGCAACTAACGGCTTCCAGACTAAATTGGATGCTTATAAGCAGGAAGTCTGGCGCGAGACAGACCTTTACGAACCCTTTGTCGAGCTCGCCAACTTCTGCCTGGATAAATTTTGGCATGAATCACCTACAATTCTGTCGGAACGACCCTACCATTATTCGTGGGTCCAAGTCCAGCCGCAAACCCGACGTAGTGAACGTGGAGAGAGGAGGCTCTCGGAAAGAAAGGGCGTGGGGGGGTGACGCCGAAGCATATGCATGAAGCCGGCCGGGAAGGGAGGGCGCGTTCCACTGGCCTGAACTCCGGTCTTTTTGGGAGTTTAAAGTCAAAGGTACGTGAAGCAGGCCATTCGAATTACTTTCTTTTCAAACGAAATAAAAACAGATGATACAGTTGATACGTCAACCCCAACCGTGGAGGCCCCGGCCACGAATCCCGCGAAGGCCAACAGCAAACAGCGCGCAGAGCCCAAGGCACCCACACGCGAAAGTCTACCTCGAAGCGGGAAGGCAATTTCAAACCCCGAGGCGGTGTCGGCTGGAAACAAGCGACCGAGTGAGGATCCTGGTTCTCTGGGGCTGCCCCCCAAAAGGTCGAGGACGGAAAACGTTGATCCAAGGTTCGGTTCGGTTCTTTGACTCGATCGTGTTTCTGACTCGTGTAATAGATTCAATGCGCGAGCTACGCACTGGAGCTTCTATCGAACGGTGGCCTTCGCAGCCATGTGATCGCAGTGCTCGTCTCGCGCAATTCCCTCGAAAATGCTGTACTACGATCGTTCGCTCGTCCTTAAATCTCAGCCACTGGACTTCACCGAAGACACCACGAGCTTCCTCGCCATCCTTTTTAGCTTCGGAAACCTCACTCCTACTCAGTGGGGTGACCCGCCTCAACGCTACTCAAGGCACCCTACAGTCGCCACCTTTTCCGACGATTACAAGGCGATGTATTTTGGCTACGTCCTCACATTGTCCGAAGGGTGGCAACTCCAGTTGGGCAATGTATCTTCCGGGCGCACGGGATCATTGGGCGCGGCACTGTTGTTTGTGGGTGCCAAGGTGGTTGCTAGTCCTCTTCCCAACTTCGTGGGCAAAACACGTGGTCGTGAAGTGGAGCTGGGTTGCGACGACGCGAAAGGAGGAGGGTTATATCGTGAAGAAAGCAGTGGAATGTGCCGATGCGAATCGACCCAGCATGCGTCATCACCTACCCAACATATATCACTATCAAGAACTCCCCGAACAAAACCCCGCAATGTCAGAAATTTATGCTTGCCAATTTTCAAGGACGCGTATGAAGAACGCATTCTTCGGATTGTAGTTCAGGAAGAACTTCCACCCAATCACGGACTTGACGGACGCGACCGAGCTCGCCGAAGCGTTCAAGCAGATTTTTGAGTGTGCGTTGGCCTTTTCCACGTCCTAGTTGGCGATCTTATTTAGCGGATGCAGGCTATCGTTGGCTGTATGAGGGACCCAAAATCATGCACCGCGACGTCAGTATCAGCAACCCTGATGTTCCAGAGGATTGACGGAAAGTTGTACGGGGTCTTGAATGATTTCGATCTTGCCGCTTTTCACGACGGCAGCGTGCCTTCGACCTCCAAGCAGCGCACAGGCACGAAGCCATTCATGGCGAGGGATCTCCTGGAGCATCCTCCTCCGAGGCACCTCTACCGACACGATCTCGAATCGTTTCTATACGATCCTCGCATTCCTCACGTGCGATACTTTCCGCTCCTGGTTCCACACTTGGGACCTGGATTGATCTCGGGATGGCAGCGCTGCAGGACGCCAAGGCCCATGTTCTCACCGTCAAGGGATTTCCTCCGCAAAAACCTGCCTTTGAAGGCTTTGACTTCTTTGATTTATGGATACTTGATCTTACGGATCTGTTTGGGACCGGCATTAACAATCGTCGCTTGCACAACAATGCCGTTGCACAGGCCAAAAGAAGGGGGGGTTCCTCGCCTGAGTTCGATGAAAAAAACCCTTGGCGGCGCGGTGGATTTCGATAAGTTTGCAGCTATCTTGGAACAACCCCTTACGTCGTGAATCATGTTCTGTGTGGAAGTAATTTGTAGCATGAGTTAGCCGTTTTCTGTTATAAAAAGTTACAGGAACTCATAACGACAAACAAAAGAACTTTTTATATGAGTTTCTGGTAAAATTCGGCCAAAAATTCAAGACCGCTGCACGAATCATTCTCTGTCGTCGCGTACCGCTGATTGCCATTATCATTCATCTTTTTAATCGTACTGTATACTTACATACATTGATCCATAAGGCCTTGCAACTGCTTGAAAATCGAGCCTCCATCGAAATTTGAGGACTACTAGAGACGCACCACGGCACCATGAACAGCGAATAGATATATATTGTAACAGGTGATGACAAGTCCACCCCAACCCCAACTCGAAAGAGCGCATCGATGCGTCTGCGCTGAGGCGCCCACGTCATCTTGCCTTGCCGAATGCAAGTGCGCATGTGGCGCTGCGCGGTGGACCGAGGACTTGGAGCGTTGCCGCTTGCGTGCTGTGCACTATCGCGGCGAGGGCGCGCAGGCGGGGCGGAGCACGGCGGCGGCGGGTATGCAGCGCCACTAGTCGTCAGGGCGGAGACGAAGGCCTGGTGGTGACGACGCCGAGTCTTGAAGAAGTGGCGGGTGCGGCGGTCTAAGAAACGAGTCAGCGGAGGCTCAAAGATGAAAAGACAGGGAAGGATAGGCACAAAAAACAAATCGAGGCAAGCAGCAGAAAAACAGAGTATGCGGCGGTAAACGAGCACGAGAATTACATCCCTTTGCGGAACTTATGGCACGGCCTGTTTTTTTTTTTGTTTTTTTTTGTCAAATTTTCTCATTTTTGTTCTTGCGGGCTCAATATTGGGTTTATATCTCTACAAACTATATGTACAGAATCAGAATGCGAATCCGGAGGGCATCTCGTCGCCAGATTTGTTATACCATGCCTAAAATGAATATAATCCCAGAAGATGTGATTCCCACAGAAATCTCTCGCTGTGCAATGAGAGTAGGTTATGGAGTACTGCTGTTAGGCTCAGGGACACCACAAGAGCATTCATAAGGGCACCTCGAAGCCGAAATTCCTTTCTGGTGCCTCCAGCAGTTCAACAGGATAACTAAATCTATCAGATAATTGACTTACGTTGTTTATGCTCTGGGGCGGTCATAAACGAATTCTGACTTCGAGGTGCCCTCGGGGAATGATCCTCAGTGTATTCTACCTCAGTGTATTCTGGCACTACTGCGAGTTGAGCGCGGCAAGAGAGGAACTTCTGAGGTTGTTCTTATTTTACGACAGTCGGCCTTTTCAGCCCTGATGAATCTCGATGCCTGTTTGGAGATCTGCCTACCATCAATTTCTTTAAATGTTCTTCCTCGTCGCTGATTTCATTCTTGGCTCTGTACAATTCGCCGCACGCTGCAGATTTCCCCGTTTCCGTGCACCCGGAAGACTTCGGCCAGGTCCGCCTCACTTCATTCCGTTGGATGCCTCGCCCTAACCTTCACCGTTCGGTCATTTCATCCGCTGTTTATCTGCCAGACATTGTTGGAATTTTAATTCAATAACTACTTGACCATTCAGCGCATTTTCCGGAGCGAAGCGGAGGCACATCTTGTAAGAATCAAAGAATTCTATCGAGCCGTTCGGGTAGAAAAATTATTTGATCCGGGGCTGATGGCACTGATTTCGGCGGGAAAACAGTCGGAAATCTTGAATTCATCAGAATTTTTCTCTCTCTTGGCTCAGAAATGGGACCTAAGGCAGTGATTCACAATTTTTGTAAGTTTTGGATGTAAGTGCACCTCCAGAGATCCAAAAGGGGTCTTTTATTTAGAAAGTCTGCAGGTAGGCCCTACGTGAAGCCTACTCCACCGGAGAGTAAATAAACAGGTGCGTTGTCATCACGATTGCGAATCCTTTCTCATGGATTCGTCCTCAGCTGCCAGGAAGCTTTTGCAGAAGGAGAAGGCCGCCGAACGCAGACTTGCCGCTAAGGCTGCCGCTGATATTCATAATTTTATCGCCATTTACATGCAACTACTGAATTCCTCGATTCAGAAGCCGAGAGCTCTGCCTCGGATCCCCCTCCTCGAAAGCGCAGCCGTCGAGGCAAGGGGAAGGCACCTGCGACCCTCCCACGACGACGACTCATCTTCTACTGTAAATGAAGTCATCTGAGCCGACAGTTGGTCTTCTATTCTTTTTCTTGGATGCTTGTATGGATCTGACGTTTCCACTTCTGGTTTCAGGCAAAAGAATTTATCGCAGTGCGGCGAAGCGACGCCGGAACTCTGTGCAGCCCGCAGATACCGGTGAGTTTCGCTCTCGAATTTTCGGTGTGTTGCATCTCATCCACGCACCAGATATGATCTGGAATTCAGAAACTTATGTTCGACTGGTATCGAGCCGGAAGTGCGCGAAATTGATAAATATTATAAATAATAATACACGTGAAAAGAGGGAATTTTTTTTTTTTTTTTTTGGATTAGGAGCGTTTGGTATAATAAATCTCAGTCTGCAGAAGCATTCCAAGGTCATCCGCTAATGTTGCTGGTTGTAAGCCAGATCTTGCTGGGGAAGTTTGCTCAGGAGGAAATGCCGTTACACACATTTTTAAATCAAGGGTCCACCGAGATCACCGGTCGGCCTTAATCAGATTTCTTCGGACTTGTTCAATCGCCTCGTTGAATTTGACTACCGTTCTGCAGAGTTCTATTTATAACTCTTGAAGCTAAGCTCGCATACACGAGTTTGGGGTACCATTGGAAAGCTAGGGAGGACCTCTATCCAATTATGGTTCCTATCATGAGGGGACCTTAGCTGGCCCTTAACTATTGTACTTTTGATTCTTACTTAGGGGGACCAGGAGTCATATACCAACCATTTGTCTTGAAACGTTGGAGTGTTGTGCCTGGCTGATGCCCGTGTTTAATAGCAGCCAATCTGATACACTTTCGTACATATGTTTCGACAAAGGTATCGCTGACCGCGTGACGGATTTTAGGTTCGACCAGCGGGGGCGTGATGCGTGACCCGGGACCAATATTCGGCACCGACCAGCGTGACGCGCGACTGTTGAATTGATTGAAATTATACAGTACATTTAAATGATTGCACTGCGGTGGAGCGGCTGTTCTCAAGCAGCAAACATAAAGCGTTGCTGCAGTTCGCGTTGGCTACTACCGTGAACCATCCAATACACGAATCTTGCGAGCTGTTCCTGTGCCGAGAGGGACCAGCAGGAGGAAGGGAGGCTGCAGTGGCCTGCGCGGGGCGCATTTGCGGGCGGGTGCCTGCTAGAGTGGCGAGGGGCAGAGGAGGACACCATCTGAGGTGGTGGTAGGAAGCAAGGATCGGGCGCTTGCATCTATTTTAAACTCACAAATCGACCGTTCATTGTCCTACGGCAAGATGGCATGGTTTCTCAAGTGAGAGTACAAGGCTGAGCAATGGATCAGAGGTAAGCTGAACATCTGGTTGAATATAGCGGTCAATATCTACTTCAATCTGGTGGAATATCTGGTGAAATATAGCGTGTTTCCTGATCAGCGTGTTCGTTTCGCATCTACGAAGGAGAGAAGCACAATTTACCAGTGTATTGGCCGTTAGCTGGCTCACAAGTTTAATATCTACTTCAATCTGATGAAATATCTGGTGAAATGCGGTGTTCAATTTTAATTCGAAGCGGCTGACCCATGCGCGGGAATCGAGTTCCAACCCTTGTCCGTCGATGCGAGTCTGTCCCGGATGCGCTGTCGTATGTTGAGTCTGTCCGAGGAGGGATGAGAACTCTTATAAGCAAATGATGTGGATAGAACGTAGGAGCCTAGCATGCCGTTCATTGCCAAGGGAAATTGGGGTGACTATAAATCACAATACATTTGAAGTAAGGGTCACATTGAAAATCCCGGTATTTCTAGCCCTCCGAAATACGCCCGATTACATCGTATCAAAAATCTAGCCCGACCGGGGCACTTCTGGTACTCTGGCAGACTTTCTGCCCTCACACAGCCAAACAAACCCCAACCTGACCCACGAAATCGTCTTGAGGCGGTTAACAAAAATCGGGCCACGACATCCCCTCCGGACTCACCGTACGAATCGAATGAGCCTACTCACGAAAAACGGGTGAGAATTGAGCTCACAACAGTGGATCTCGTGAAAACTCACAGAAAAACCAGCCGCGCCATATGTTCCGCAAAGAGCTGTAAATTACAAAACTTTGAGTAGAAAATCGAAATTCTGGCTCTATGACCCTCTCTATAATACATGTAGGTCTTCCCTCACAAAAATTCAGCATGTTTGAACAAGGGCCCACCTTCCTACAAGGTTTGAACAGAAAACAAGGCCCTCGGATCTGCACTCGATTACATTCTATGAGCATTGGTTTTCCATCAGCAATTTTTCGGACTGGATTGAAGTGCCTTTTTGACCAGGTTGGAGAGAAATCTTGGTAGTTTTTAGGTTAGAAAAGATCTGCATCTGTTGCGAGTAACCCTCACCCGCAAAATCCAAGTTGATACCCTGTGCAAGTAAATCTAGGACATCGAACTTTAAATCTGTTGCTGGAATGCGGATGATCTCATGACTTTCGATTACAAAGATATTGCTCTGGAAGATGTTATTCTGGATATAAACAATTGCCTAGGGCATCACTCACTTCGAGAGAACGTGAAGCCTGATAACATTCCACATGCTCCACCTTTGAAAACAAGACCCATTTTAGCAGAATCACAAACTGACCACCAGCCGTCTGGGCAAGTTCCTTGATATAAAAATGACGGTGACCTCATCCGCCTAAGAGGAAAGACGCCGCCACTGGAGTTTGAGGGGGCGGGAATGGGCGGCGCGATGTGGGCGGGGATGGGGCAAGGATCGGGGGCGATATGTGTAATTGATGCGCGTTGTCAGGGAAATACAAGCGAGTGCGGTCACATCAGGTCACCGAAATGTGGGTGGGTTGAAATGAGAACGAAATGAGCTTGAAATGAGCTCGAAATGAGCTCGAAATGAGCTCGAAATGGGCTACTCTGAAAGTCCCTATTAGGGCTAGTTTCAGTTAACATTTCAGCTGGAACTGAAATTAGAGCTGAAACTATAGGTTTTCACTGTGTTTCGGTTGAACTGAAATGAGAACCAAAACTTTATGTTCCTCTTCTCATTGCAGTGCAACTGATATGTTGGATCTCAGCTGCACCTATTTTGACAATGAAAACAAATAATTTTGGTCTGCCTTTTGGCTGAGCTGAATCATAATCTGATACTTGATGTTTCAAATAAATTCAGCACTACTGTATGTTCAATTAATTTCAGTTCTAATTTAGAATTGCACCTCGGCTGATCTGAAATTTGACTAACTCCGATGTGAATGTGAGCCCTCACATTAAACTTTGAAACATTGTTTCATGTGCCCACACCGGAACGTAGTGAAGGCACATCTTGTAGGTTTCAAGTCATTGTACAGACATTGACCTCAGTTTGAGTGACTGGTGAATTAAACGGTCGGCTAGGCCACTTTTCTGAGGTAGCTAGTAGTCTGTCAAGGGACGTCAGTAAAGGAGTTTTCAAGTCATTGCATAGATATTGACCTCAGTTTAAATGCATGGCGAATCAAATGGCCTGCTGGGCCACTTTTCTGAGGCAGGTAGTCTGTCCAGGGACGTCAGTAAAACCGGTTTCAAGTCATTGCATAGACATCGACCTCAGTTTGAATGTCCAGCGAATTAAATGGGCAGGCAGAGGTTGAATAGATGGTAAATCACATTCAAAGGCCATTACAGTACATAGAAATCATTCAAGAACTGTGATCTCCGCCTAGTACAACTGCTTGTACCCCTCGACCGCAACAACCTTATTCTCCACCCTGTCCACCTTCAACCCCTTCACAGCAAGCTTCTGGAGATACTGTAATGTGCGGGGTACACATGTTCCTTTGCTTTTATACTGGTCTGTGGTAAGTTATCAAGTCGAAATATTCTTTGTGAATGTATGAATCACCTCTCAAGATTTCGGACATATTTTTACAACCCCAGGTCATTAAATCCGTACACCCTCCATACATATACCCACCGGAATGTAACGGAAAAGGGCATCCGTTTGCTGGACAAAAATTTGATTGGTGTTAATCGCGAGATCCGGAACCCGATTGCTTGTCGTTTCCGGAGAGCCGGGATCGGAACTGTGTTATAAGCCCACCACCCAGCTCCCTTCAGACTCCCATGGCATCCCCCCTTGAAGCCTCTGTCTTGTCCAGTATTCCGCCCCTACTTTGTGCTGTGGCCGTAATGACTTCCATCATTGGCGGGGGATTCCTTGCCACTAGGGGAGCTCATTTACTCTCGGATGACAAAGAACCACCCCTGACCGCAGTGGGTTCCTCGATGACCTCAAACGTTGTTTGCCCTCAAATAGTACTGGTGAAGGCCGAGGATGAAACGCCGTGTATGATGATCGATCATACTGAGGCTACTGTGATTTCGAGGAGCGACGCAGTGTTGGTTCCTCTGAAAATGGAAGAATCGGGTGCGTCTCTTGTTTTGACTTCGGTTGGGCTCGTCGCTTATGATGTCGTAGAAGTCGACGAGCTGGGGGGAATGGCCTCTCCCAAAACGGAAGATCATTCCCCGCTTTCACTTTCTGCTCCAGCATCCTGAGATCACTGCCACCAACCATATCGGATCGTATCTGCAGGTGCGACACTCCTGCAATGCCACCCATCCTCTTCCTGGGTGTGGGCTACGCAACACGATGAATGTCCCCGACCCAGTTACAAGGGCAAGTAATGGGTCAAATGAGCAGTCCGTATCCAACGACACTTACCGTCGCTCGTATTACCGTAACTACGACTTTCCTCGTCCTGAAACACGGTCATATTATCGTTAAATTTGAATTTAGCTCTGTTCGTTCCATAACTGTCTTTAGTACTGTTGATCACCGGAAATTGAAAATTTTCTGTAGAACTAAGTCAATTGCTTGGCCTAGGCAATTTTCAAGGTCCAATTAGCATTGTTTTGAGCTACACTGTAGGACTGGGACCGGGTTTTTTCCACCAGTTCACCGGGTCAATTTCCCCATTCACCCGAAAAACGGGTTTAAAACCTGGTGAACCATTTTCGGGTTATGTTCAACCACTTGAACGGGTGATTCCGTTTCACCCGTTTATCCCGTACTTTTTACCCGTCCCCACTTGAGCAGGTCGTTCATTGGGTGGTTATAATCGGGTGAAAAGTACCCCGGTTTCCGGTTGTATTTTTGTCGGCACCCATAATTGAACTACCAGTCTTCCAAGGTAGTACTTGTCTCTTAAGAGTGTAAAATCGATATTTCGCTACATTCTTTCAGCAGATTTTCGGAGTTGAAGCGAAATCGGGCACAAGTCCCGACGCACGTGCTTTATTTGATGAACCAATCGGCTGCCAATGATGGTAACGTAAGTTGGTCTCTCTTGCACACCAATTTGGTCGGAGCTCCCACGGATGTCCGGCATACCATATCGGGACTCGTAAGCGGGGAGATCCCACGAAAGCTCCCCGGGATATCAAAAAACACAATCCCACAAGCATTCTGGGATCCTACATCCCTCGGATCTCCCATCTGCAACTCTTCAAGACCTGGTTCACTTGAGGATCCCATAAATTGTAATAAAATCCCAATATAAAAATGATTTTGGAAATATTCAGAATGAAACAACAAATCTATAGATCTAAGTAACGAAAACGTGCAAAGCGCGTACTCGAGCATAGGGACTAGGAAAAGAGACCGAAAATATGTATATGTACTGTATGGACAAGAGGACGCGTGGTTGATAGTTATTCGCGCAAGAGACATACGATAGTTGGTGGAGAGAGCGGTGGGTGGTTGGCACAGCGAGAGGAGGTGGTTTTGCGGTGAGCGATTAGAATAGGGCCAAGATCCTTGTCGTTATTTAGAGTAGCGTCGAGGTCAGGTCGATAGCGAGGCGGAGGATCGGATTCAGATGGTGCTGACGTGCTGGGGATGCGCAAAGTAGCCCTCGCCTGCGGTAAATTCCGCCAGCTCTTGTTGCTCTCCCAATCGATAGAAATTCTCTTGGGTAAGTCGTAAAGATCATGAAGCCAATGAAAATAAAAAGCCATTGCCCCCAAAGGGCAAACTTCTGGGTTCCTGTGTGCAATGAATGTGGTGTAGCTCGGGTTCACAATTTGAAGAGGAATAAACTGAGTGGCCATATTTTGGTTTGTCAAAAGTTAGATCACACCGTCTTCATGCCCACCATTTGAATGCACCTCTATTGTGCCAGGTCACGCTTTTCAAATGCCAGCCATTTGAACGCACCTCTATTGTGCCAGGTCACACTTTTCAAAATGCCGGCCCTTTGAATGCACCTCTATTGTGTCAGGTCATGCTTTTCAGAATGCCGGCCATTTGAATGCACCTCTATTGTGTCAAGTCATGCTTTTCAAAATGCCTGCCATTTGAATGCAGCTCGATTGTGTCAGGTCATGCTTTTCAAAATGCCTGCCATTTGAAAGCACCTCTATGGTGTCAGGTCATGCTTTTTAAAATGAGGTGATGCTTTTGAAAATGCCAGCCATTTGAATGCACCTCTATTGTGTCGTCATGCTTTTGAAAATGCCTGCCATTTGAATGCACCTCCATTGTGCCAGGTCATGCTTTTCAAAATGCCAGCCACTTGAATGCAGGTCTATTGCGCTGCTTTTAAAAATGCCGGCCATTTGAATGCAGCTCGATTGTGTCAGGTCATGCTTTTTCAAAATGCCTGCCATTTGAACACACCTCTATTGTGTCAGGTCTATATCCGGGTTTGATCCGACCCCAAGCCATCAAACTTTGCATTCAATTGATGGCACAATCCCAATTTAGACATTTTGTTCATTTGAATGGTCCCGTCTCACACTGTTTGCCCAATAGCTTGGCAACGGCTGCACCAATTGCCATGATCCTATGGGCATTTCCACTCAGAATTGCTGTGGCTATCCAATGCACCAGGAACCATAAGTTTCTGTTCAGGCAAGGGCAAGCTGTGCATTTAAAAAGTACAATTTTGCGTTCATTTAAACGGTCCCATCTCACACTGTTTACCTGATCGCTTGGCAATGGTTACACCAATTGCCATGATCCTATGGGCATTTCCACTCAGAATTGCTGTGGCTATCCAATGCACTGTTTATTACATAATACAGGTTTTGCCATCTACTCCGCAGGCGACCATTCTGATAGTTTTTATCAGATTCAGTCTGTTTCGCTGGTATATCTCCCTGAGATATTTTCTGCTTTTGCACGCATTCTTAGGTTAGCAATGAAGAATAAACAGATGGATCCCAATGGCTGGAAGAAAGCCCACAATCCCGTCCACAGTGAGTTTCCCCATTGCGAGGATATCGTTGATTCACGCCTTTCCAACAGGACCATTTAAAGTTCGGAGCTCCTCGATGTCCAAATCAGTGCTTCTGCACACACGGAGGCTGTGAATGCTGTTAGGGACGATGGTGCGCTATATTGACAATAATGCTAAACATAGCATGGGTTACCATCGATGACCTTTGCAAAGCGGGAGAACGAAACCGATGGAGGATTAAAATTAGTACAAGCTCCGGACGGAAGCGCCAAATACCAGTGCCCGTCCCGCGAAAACCGCACACCGGTATTCAAACGCTCTCGGCCTAGGGCGGCGCGATAGCCACGTCTATGATCTTCAAGGGCGCTGGTAGTACAAATCAGCATAAAAGATCGTACATAGTGAATGGATACTTACTCTCTTCGAGCGCGGGGAGCATTTGGGGTCGTGCCGCTCCAGACGGTACTGGGTGAAGAAGCGCTGCCCGCACTTATGGCATTTGAACTACTTGATGGAATAGTGTGAGTTCATATGGGCTATGGGAAATATTTATTCAATGTGATACGGGCAGGAGAGCGACGTACACTGGAGGTTGTACTTCGTGATTAAATCGGTGCCACACAATTCGCAGATGAAGATCCTGCGCTTCGATAGATCTTTGCGACGGGTAGAGGCACGGCTCATCGCATCCGACGCAACTGGACGAACTGTCTGGGGTTGGCGCGGGCCTGCCCTGCTCGGATCGGTCATCCCAACTCTGAGGATCGAAAGTTCCCGTCGGTACGTCGGAAGTGGAGGCATTCCGAGAGTGGCTGAGATCGGAGACTGAAGGGTCATACTGGCAGGCTATAACAGATGCCATCAAGGCTCAAAAGGACCTTTTATCCTGCTTTGCCTGGAATGGCCCACGCTTTCAGCTCTCCAACTTCCTTTGTGATAGAGAGGAGCTTTGCAGGATACTGTCAGATGGCTGGATGTCGAGCCAGAACACAGACCTGCTGCTAGGTCTGATTCAACACCAATTTTCGCCAGGCCTGGAACAGCAGGTGATGTTGATGAATGCTGCGGTTGTACATGCACTTGTTGTACTCGCAACAGAAGATCGTTCCAACAAAAGTTGGATCAGCTGCTCGCAGGACTCGGTGCCCGCGATCTTGCCGGCTTTTGGTTTGACGACGACCACTGGCACCCGTTTGCCACACGACGCGCAACCCGCCAAATTTGTTTTGGCGATTCCGTTTATGAAGCCCGCTGGATCAGCGGTGACCGGCGCCCATTGGAAGTGTGTGTCCAATTAAAGCAGACGCTCACCTGGCTATTCGACCGCTTCCCCGTTGATAATGCTATTCAAGCGCGGTTTGATATAGTTCCGATTCGAACGAGCGCGCAGAAATTGACTCAGGACTCGATTTCCTGTGGGCTTTTTGGCCTGGGACGGCTTGAAGGAGTATCTGGGGCAGCTGCTGGATGCTAGCCCGGATTAATTCTGTCTCTGCCCACTTTTCCACCCATTTTCTCGACGTTGCCGCAGCCATTCCGATCAATGGACGCCGCTTTCCCTCCCGGTGAGTACGTGTTATCTGTTTATGGTTCCTCCCAGCTTCATTGCGTCGGATATGGTGCTAGGCAATAACCCAGGGATTAAGCCCTCCCCCAGCCAGCGAGCTTGGATGAGTTGATTTCCAGGTGCGTGAATTGATTCACTTGGATTGTATCCATGTCGCGATTCGGTGCCTTCCGCCAGGTTCACAGATGTCAGTATAGTTGATTTTCAACCATCATAATTGTGCATTCCCAGTCATCGTGCTTTCGGCGAACGGCTGAATGGTGACGCTTTTAGCGTCAATCTCCCAACTGGAGAATTTTGGTAGTAGTTCTGCATCGTTTTTCCAGCAATAGGGAAATACTCGCTACGACTGTGCAAATAACTACCTCGAGTAATCTCCAATATAGCTTGTCAAAGTAACCCCATTTCTGTCTGCGAAGCTCACCGCTTCAAAAGATACACCATCAAGAATTGACGTTGAGTTCAATGCACCAAAGTGGTCAAATTGGCATCCACAGATAGCCAAAGTATGCGATCAAATACAACATACCTCTTAACACTTGGTGGAGGGCAACTGAATGAAGCATTTAGATGTGCCACTTCAAGTCTGCATTCGATCTGGAGTATATTAATCTTAAATGGAACTCAAAATCGACCGACACAAATTGCAACCTGGGGAGAATGAAGTAGCGAAGCATGGGATGGACAAAGCCGCGATCCGACTTGCTCTCCTGCTTGGCGATGAGGGGGGGGGGGGGGGGCGGAGGACGTCTCTGCGGAGGTTTGGAAGGAAGTAGTCCAGCTGGTGCTTGAGGCTACTGGTGTCGGTGGTGCGCGCGCTGGTCGCGGCGGTGCGCATCTACATGTGATCATTGTGAGAACAGTCAGAGCCACCGGCAACGCACCATGCCATCCAATTGATTGCATTTTCCCGTTCAATTAAAGAATTCAAGTATGTGTACTGTCATCGATGCCTCATTGCCGAACCTTTAGGTTTGGCTACCCTGAGGAACTTGGGTTTCGTACTGATTTTTGCTACATGTACAAACAGAGTTAGTCATGCAACATTGGTCATCGCGCAAAAAAATTGGAAGGGACTTGGAAAGACAGTAACTTTAAGCGCAGCTGACTGTCTTACTGAGTCCTTGCCCTTGCTGCTTTCAGCTGGTTGCCCCAGCCCATCTCGGGTGCAAAAATCCTCTCACTTGATTTTCGTTGTTAGTCATTTCTGCTTTATGTTCGGGCCAGCATCCGAAAGCGGGAGAATATTCTGGAAACACTGCTCCGAGATCACCGCTTGACTGATCTTGCCAGCGCACGCAATCCTTTCTTCTTCCTCTCATGTCCTTTCAGGCCACTTTCTGCGACGTGCCCATATCCGCTGGGTTTGACGCCCACACAGCAACCTCGTCTGTTTCTCTGGATTGGGTGATTAATTCTGGGCTTCGTACACACAACTCTCAAGTCTCTGGGGTCCTCACGCTTCCGTGCGATGTGGGTGTCATCTCTATGGCCTTGAACAACCTTCCTGTGACTGCTTCTCTGCCTTCTGATCTGTTACTTGGCTTGGATTGGTACAACTATGCTCAGTTCTCTGCCCCACGAGTAGTGCATCTGGATTCTGGCTCACTTGATCTTTGACGGCCCTTCCTCTTGACTGTTGGCATTACAGAATCCGGACCACCATCGTCAACCCGTGCGTCCCAACCTCTTCCTGCCACTATTCCGTACTAAATATGTTCTCAGCCATGCTCGCTGTTGCGCCGGTGTCGCGAGGAGGAAGCACCAGTGTGGACTCTCCCTCGTCTTCCCCTCCAGCGACCTTAGGTGGTCCTGGTGTGGTATCTACCCCCTCATTGATGCCTCCTCCGCAAGGGGTCAATGTTTGTAGCTGCGTCTACGATCGCAGTCCGGGCGGCCCATACACGGGGTGTCCAGACCTCTCGTCCACGAGCTGGTCAAAGTACACATGATGATAATGACGATATGATGCTTTTGAATGAAACTTTACCTCCACCTCCCTTGTGCCTTGACGACCCATTTGTCTCGCTTACCCTGAATGAAAAAAACAGCCTTGTACGTTCACTTATTTTTGATCAGCGAGTTACTCTGGCAACAATGAGGAAGATGGCTGCTCGCCATATGCAAATGTGTGTAAGAGACTCGGACGGAAAGATGAAAAGTGTACAAGCTTTATCCACAGAATTTCTTGCGCATCGGTGTGGACAAGCCTGTTTGTTTTTGAAGTCTGAAGCCCTCCTCGGCGGACTGAGTCCTACGCTCCTTTCACCTAGTGATCTGCAACAGTGTGAATTAAGCCTAGGCCTTCGGTCCAATTCTCAGAAAAGAAAGTTAATCGCTCCTGACAGAAATGTTCACAAGCGTCTACGTTCATGTGCGGAGACTTCGTTTCCGATTATTCTCGCTCAAGAGGAGAAAAACCAGATTGTCCGCGAGTTCCTCCGAGCTACCGATAATGCATCATTGAAGCGATATGAATGCTCGTTCTGTGGCAAATTTGAATGGGCGACCCTTATTAAAATGAGAGCCGTCAAAGAGCTTGACATCTCACTGCTTGAGCGAGCAGTTGTAGAACTCCGGACAATATCCCATCAGCCTAAAATCGAATCATTTAGCAAGTCCTCCCTGGTCAGCGGTTCATATGTCCTTTGCCATCTCTGCAATTCTGCTGTAAGCAAAAGACTTTTCGTTCCATTCCTGTACGCAACTATGCAAATGGCCTTTGGATAGGAGAGGTTCCGGACGAGCTTAAGGATCTCACGTTTTTGGAAGAGCAATGCATCGCACGAGCCCGAGCAACGAGATGTATGTACAAGCTCACCCTGGGACCCACAGGTCAGTTTTCTGCTCGTTGAAATGTTTGTATATTGCCTCAAGATACGGCTTCCTTCATATCTGCGATGCCAGTTCCGTTATTCAGATTAAGGGACGAAATTTGCGTCATTCTCGTTGGATCGCCTGACACCGAAGTCACTCATGATATGTTGAAGAAGTCGCCGCTGCTCGTGCGTCGTGAGAAGATCCGCATAGCTCTATTTTGGCTGATTGAAAATAACCCACTTTACGCAGACCTGGACAGAAATGTTGTACTTCATAACTCGGAGGAATACCCGGTGCATGACTGCCCACTTGCGGTTACAGATTTTCTACGTACAAACTCTGCAAATAATCAAGGGTCGTCTTACACGTCGTATTCAGATCAGGCGAATGCCGAGCTATTCGAGGGATCCAACACTTTCGAACTCACTTCTTCGACTCTCGTAGACGCTGACAATGTCGCATCAACCTACCAGCGGAGAAAGCTTGATGCTCTCCGGAAGTTGAAAAGACAGGAGACCGAATTCGTGAAGTTCCCATCCGGCAATACACCACTATCAACCTCGAGAAATCCGCGGGTATTTGGTTGGCTATGGCCCCACTCTTTTTCCATACGGTGTTGGCATGCTAGACAACGACAATGTGAGGATATTACCAGAGATTCCATTTCATCAAGTTGATACCTTGCCGCATGCACAACATCTATTGACTATAAGAGATCCACGGTTTCAGGTTCATAAGTCCTTTATTTTTGTAATGAGCAACATTATCCAGCGACGCAAGTCATCATTCAAAGCCCGCCTTGCCACCAACCGATCATGGTTCCCAGTTGTACAGGATTTGATGCGGAGGATTGATGCTCAGTGTATGGAGATGTATCAGGCCAAGCTCGAGAAAAATCCATTCGCAAAGCCTGACAATGAAGGGGAGAAAGCGGCAGCCAAGGTGATGAAATACATCAGCTATGTTTCAGACCATATCCCTGGCTCAGTTGGGGACGTGAACAGCATGAGGCAGCAAATGCATAGTAAAATTATCGCTGATGGCTTGCCTCATTTTTTTGCCACCGTCAACTTTGCGGACTCTCATAATCCAATTGCCCAAGTGTTAGCTGGCCGACAAATTGATCTGGACAAGATCTTTGACGCACTGGATGGTACGAACAAGGAACCGAGTATCCGAGCAAAGACATTGGCTGAAAATCCGGTTGCCGGTGCTGAATTTTTCCACCTGATGATGACAAAGTTCCTCGATATAATTTTGGGCGCGAAAAGGGAGTCAAAAATTGGTGTTCTTGGTAAGTTAAAGGGTGGTACGCTGTTGTTGAGGCGCAGATCCGCGGTTCACTGCACGGCCACTTGCTCATATGGATTGAGGGTGCTCCGGCTTCACCGTTGGACATGAAAGAACGAATGAATTCCGATGCTGTGTTCAAGGAAAAACTTACTGCGTGGTATGATGATATTATCTGCCAGAGCTTTCCGAAAACCACAGTTCCTTATGTCCCGGCTGAAGGTGTTCCAAAGCAACTACCCGTCCTCAGTCGCCCATTAGATCCAGATTCTCCCGATTATGAACAGAAGAGGGACCAGCGCCACCGCGCTCTGTGTGAGACTACTGGACTCGTTCACGGCCACAATGCGACATGCTTCAAGTATATCCCACGGCGCATACATGCTCTTGTTGATCCGGACAAAGGACTGTAGGTTTGAACTCCCACGTCCCCTCGTCGGAAGCACACATTTCGATGACGACGAGGATCTTGTGATACGATGCGCAAACGGAAATCTGAATGGTCATAATCCGACAGCTACTCTTTGTCTTGGGTGTAATACCGACCTTAAGCAAACAGCATCCGGCTCTGTGGCAATGGCTATGGTCGAGTATATGGGCAATTATACCATCAAATTGCAGTTGGACACGGCAATTGTATTTTCTGCTCTCTGCGCATCAATCAAAGCTCTGCAGAACAAGCCTCCGACGGATGTCGATGGAAACGTTGACAATTTTGAGATGACGCGGTTGATGATGGTTAAAACAACGAACACCCTGGTCGGCAAGCGAGAGCTGACGGGCCAACAAACTGCCAGCCTTTTACTTGGTCGGAAAAATAATTACACGTCGGATGAGTATGAAGAGTACTGGTGGTCCTCAATGCTGAGAGATATTGCACGCGACACTTTTACTGTTGACCTGGAGGATCATTCAGAGCCGCATGCACTCCCGAAAACAACAGACGAGCTTGAACATGACACACTAGATTCAGACACGGTTCAACGCATGGTAATCCCCGAGGACGAGGATGATGGGCTGATGTTGCTCACGCCAGAAAACCTCAGGCAAACTCCGGGAAACGAGTGCAGTGATGATTCACAAGAGAAGAAATATTCGCACTTGTTCAATGACATGTTCTACCGGCCGCCAGAGCTTGATTCGATGTGTCTTTGGGATATTTTGAGAAACTATGTCAAAGAGAAGAAGCCGAAGTCAAGGACTCAACGAAAGACATACCTGGAATTCAAGCGAGGGCACCCGCAGCACGCCACTCACTGCCTAAAAAATTAGATGCGCCAGTAATACCTGTTTTAATGGGTTACCACATCCCTCGGAACGACTCGGAAAGCGACCGGACGAAGTACGCTGTAGTCATTCTTGCCTTATTCAAGCTCTGGTCCGACACGAAATCTTCTCCTCTCAAATCTCCAGAAATAGCATGGCCAGATGCCCTTAACGATTTCAAGCGGTCCATGTCGCCCGAACATGCAAGGATTTTGCTCAACATGCAGCTATTGTATCAGACTCGAGATGCCAAGTTTGATTTTGCAGCAAAACGTAGTAAACGGCTGGCTGAATTGAGAAGAGTGGCGAAGGATACAGGAATCACGGGAGATGACGAGGGCGACGAAGAATATGACCCAGTTTGGGAAAACGCGATGCAGACTGCCCTCGATCCAGAAGAATTGGACGCAGACGACATGGGGTTGACAAAAGACACTAGGGCCACCCGAGATGCTCAGCAAATCGTTCTACAAGCCAGCAATGGTGGCTTCTATTCTGTGCAAAATATGCCGAGCAGTGAGATACGGGCCAAGTTTGGACAACGGACACGGCTCGGAGACGAGGACAATATTTTCAAAGCAAGTGTTGCTGCGAAAGTGCTTTTGAAGGAGAAGGATTTGCTCATAAAACGCCGTCTGAAAGCCGCGGAGAATTCAGGAGCCCAGAATGTGCACCATGCTCAAGCATCTTCCCGGATACCGCAAGCTCTTTGCACAAATTTGGCAGAGGAAGCGAAGAGAGCACGAGAATTGTATGAAAAAAGGCAGATTCATTCCGAGTCGGACTCACATTGGAACTCCCTACGTCCGTACCAGCAACTCTGTCTTGCGCTCATTGTTAAATACACATTGAATGACGAACAAGCCCGTGCATTCCTGTTGTTGGCCGATAAAATTGGTCGCGAAATAGAGACTGGCCGTAAAGATCCACCCATATCTCTGCTGTGTACTGGACCTGGCGGCACAGGAAAGTCAGTGATTTTTGGAGCATGGAAAGAGTTCTATGAGATAACTGGTCATCCTGAACGGCTACACTTGACTGCCCCAACAGGAGTTGTTGCCAGTGATATTGGTGGGTGCACGATTCATTCAGAAGCCAGCTTACGAGTTCCACCTGCGAAAATGAAGTCAACACCGGCTTTGCGCACAAATCTCGAGGAACGAATCTCACCACTAGACACTTTAATACTTGACGAAGTCTACTTCTTGAGCGCACAAGATCTGGCTAGACTTTCTGAATATCTCTGCATGGGGAAGGGGGCCACTGATTCCATATGCGGAGGTTTGAATTGGGCAACCTGCGGTGATCCTTGTCAACTACCACCGCCAGGAGGAAATTCATTGTTCGCCCGTGAATTGGTCCAATGTCACGAAAATGATAATCTGAATGACCTGCATGAAAAGGTTCGCCAGGAGGTGAAGGGAATACAGATCTGGCACCAAGTCGAGCACGTCGTTGTATTGGAAGAAATAATGCGCCAAAAGGGAGATCCATTGTTGATTGACATCCTCGAACGGTTACGGAAAGGTACCTGCACGGAGGATGACAAGATGATTCTGGACAGATATGTGTTATCCAATGAAGAGTGCAGTGAAGCGACTAGGGATCTCACCGACATTAACAGATGGATTGATGATCCAGCACATGCATGTCCGTTGATTGTGTATACGAATGCCGCACGAGATCGTCACAATAACAATATGGCCGAGGCCTTCGCTACTGCGACCGGCCAAGACTGTCATACTTACCACTCTCGTGATACGAGGGGACGCGGGCGGAAGCATAAACAGCTTACAGGGCTGGCAGCTGAGGCTGCATGGTCCGTACCCGTCAAAGAAGTCAATGATCTTGGCGGCAAGGTATCAGTTTTATCGAATCATTGTTCATGGCTTTCGGGGCTCACCACATACTTGAGGTTCCTTACATACCGGGAATGCCCATATTTTGCACTGAAAATCTGGCGACCGAACTAGGAATCTCGAACGGCAGTCCGGGGACGCTGGTATCAATTGTCTACGAGGAGATTGACGGGCGCCGCTACCCGATATCAGCAGAAGTCGACTTCAAAGCATATACAAGCAGTGACCCGGACGCACCATATCCTCATCGAGTGGTCCTCAAACCCATTACCAGCAT
Organism: Mycena olivaceomarginata; assembly: GCA_029378375.1. Taxonomy (NCBI): domain Eukaryota; kingdom Fungi; phylum Basidiomycota; class Agaricomycetes; order Agaricales; family Mycenaceae; genus Mycena; species Mycena olivaceomarginata. The sequence continues at coordinate 51,654 of JARKIC010001113.1, read as the reverse complement.
CATTCACTTCCGCCTCCCAACATTCGAAAAGACCTACAGCGCAACCCGTTCCCAGCTCCCTCTCATCCCAGCCTACGCCTTCACCTCCCACAATGCCCAGGGCCGTTCCCTCGATGTCTGCTGCATTGATCTGGCAAGCTGTCCCACAATTCAGAGTGCCTACGTCATGCTGTCGCGTGTACGCTCACTTAAAGGCCTCTGTATTCTTCGTCCTTTCCGACTGGACCGCATACAAAACCACATCTCGCAGGAGCTGCGAGAAGAGTTGAAACGTACCGAGCTCAAGGCTGAAAAAACCAAAGCCTATTCTCGCGAGCAGCTTTCGTGGTTTTACAGCGTAGTTCCAGAAGGACGAGTCGGGCTCTTGACTGAAAGCCCCACCCCGGTCGAAGCGTTTGATGTCGACATCGTAATGGCGGCCCCAAGTGACTAAAAGGTACCAGTGTATTTTCCCTGATTAAATACAAAGTGACCTACTAATCTGCTGTTACTTGACACTACGCCAGCCGCACCAATGGTAAAGGCTCACATTTCAGTTGCTCCCACTGTCCGCGACCTGCCAACGAATTGCCTACGGCCACATATTTGCCCCGACCATGCCGCGGAGGTGCTGTCGCAGCCTAGGAGCATCATATGCTAGCCCTTGTCTCCAGCCGCCCATAACCAATGTACGCACAAAATCACGGAGTCACCGACGCGTGCAGTGCTTGATATCCCAATGGTCCCGGCTAGTCCACGGCCGTCCAACCATTTATATCGCACGCGACGACGTAGTACGTACGGTACCGTGGCCACTGGCCAGGCCCACTTGATAGCAATAGTCACACAAAGGTAGCTGCACACAAGCTGTACAACGCGCAGAGATGGTCGAGTAGATCCTGCAGTAGTAATACCAACAGAGAATCTTGAAATTTGCGTGTGTTGAAGAAGTCGATAAAGCCAGGCTGCCAGAGGATGTCGTGGCAGGAGACAAGCAGGAGGTGTGTGTTGGCACACCGCGTCACAGCTTGCTCCGGCTTGATCGATTGATCGTTTTGTTTGCCTCCGACGCTCTTGAGCTCCAACCTAAAGGTTCGGCGCCCGCCTCGAAGAGGCCCAATCCTCAGTCATATGACTAAATAATATTTCAGATGTACAGCTCTCTCCACCCATTTGGACGGGGCTCAAATTTGTGGGCGGCGCACTCACGAATTGACGGATGAGCTTCTTCCTTCTCCGTTCACTGCCAGCGAGTTGTGGGATTCGTATGGAATTGATGCCGACATAATTGTAAGCCCATTTGTTCCTTCTCTTCATTCATGCCCTGGCTCGCAGCCATTTTCCCGGGATTTCCCTCGCGCCGACATTGAGCTGAACATGCTTGGGTACAAGCGAGATGCCCATCTACACACCTGCGACGTCTTTCTTTCATTCTCACCCCCATCATCGCCCCCTGTATCACTTGGTTCTTGCGTTGTCCGTCCAGTTTCTTTCCAAATTATTTTCAGCTTTCTCTGTAACTGCCATCAACAGCTCTTACCACAGAAGGAGGCCGCGAGCGGCCAATGTCGTCGTGGAAATACTCGATGGTGGGGTGAGTGTATGATCTACTTTCTCCAACTCCTTGCTCATAATTTCGGAACAGTGAAATGCTATGCGAGGAACAACGGGTGGTCTCTGCATTTTCTTTTAGGTCGTTTTCACATTTTCTGCTTGCACTTGGGTTGTGCCCTTACCACACACACCGAAATCAGCGAGATGTGAGACAAGTACGTGGGCCAGACAGGATCCTCGGGGACGATTCAATGGTTCCATGCAGTGTTCTTCGTGTCATGATTTGTCCCAGTACATTTCCTTTGCTCTGCGCTCTCGGATTCAATCAAAGTCTGACGTCGTTTTTCGTTCCTTACGTGTTCAATTGTCAATTGGTGAGTGTTGAAACCTCTTGGAATGTGGAACTGAGCGGCTTGCAGTAACGACAGATGCACCAGTTGCGGTGTGCGCTCCTTCATTGCGACCCCCAAAGCCGCCACCCAAGACTGCGGGAGCGCGGGGGGGAGGTCGAGGTGGACGTGCGCGAGGTGGGGCCGCGGGTGCTTCAGGAGGGCGTGGAGAACACCGGCAGCTCTGGGGGCGGGATGGGCGGCGCGATGATGCCACCGCGCAGGCGGTACATACACCAATAGTCCGATTTGAATTCAGCCACACCGCTCAAAATGCAAGCTTTCCACGTGCTTCCAAAGGCTTATACAGTGCCCATCATCACTTGAGCAGAAATACTCAATACTTCGAGTTTCTAAGGTACCCCTTTTTTACTTGATTGCCTGCCGGAGCGAAGCGAAGGCATGTCTTGTGATATCTCAAATAACACTTACATAGTTATATTTAGCTCCGCTCGGATGCCGATCTGCGGAATTGCGGGATCAGTGAAACACTGTTTTTGTGAAGGTTTTTTTTTGGAACTTATAATTTTTTATGTTTGCTCTTCTCGGCTTTGCATCACTTCACTTCACTCTCTTCATGAGATTAGATGGCTGGGTGTTTGATTAAAGGAGGGTTTAAAACAGGCTTTAGCATGAAAAAAGAGCGTGAAGGCTGGGTTTCGAACGGGTGACCTAAGAGGAACGGGACCTCAGACATCAAGTCCAACGGCACAACCAACTGAGCAAAGCTATCCATGCTGGACAGTATCTTACCGTCCCGCTCATTGTAATTCTAACAAGGCCCAATACTGGCAACAAAGAGAAAGCCTGCTGAACAAATGCTTCGACAGAGGCAAATGAGAGTCTAGTCCATCCGTCGCATACAATTAAATTTGTATGATCTAAGATATATTTAATGCTTCTACTAGAAACTTCCTCTCCGCGTCCCGCTCCTCCTGCACGCGCTGAACTAGGTTCGCGTCTGATGCCAGTAGGTCTCCGTATCCCACTCCCAAGATCAGTGCCTGTGCATTTCTGCACGTTTGTGGTACATCGCAGCTTTCTGTTTTGCATAGGCAGAATGTCCGGGCTTGGTTGGTGCATTTTGCAATGCCAGTGCAGTCCAAGTGTCTTCCATTTTCAAGAAACTGCGGTTCATTCTCAGAAGCTCTGCCAATTTCTGCTCCCCCTGTTCCTGCCATCGTTGCATTTCTGCTTCGGCTCGGAACCATTGAACCCGGTCACCTTGAGGGGTGGTCAGATTCAGAACATTTAGGACCCGGAATGTAAGCGCTTCACCTTCATTTGACCACTCATCCATCTCTGTGTCAGACATCTTTGAAAGTCTGCCTAGGTGCCAGAGCCATTCCTCTGGTCGTTCATCCACAACCTTTTTCTGTGGTTGGGTCGATTTGGCTTTAGTACAGGTCGCTGTGTAGACAGTGAGTTGCATGTATGAGTTGGACAGACTCAACGTACTAGTTTTCCGTTTATCCATCTGTGTACCGCTCATCATTGATGAGCTTCCTTCAGCTGTAACTGGAGATCAGCCAGTGTATACCCGCTGTCAGCCAGTGAGGCACTTCATACCTTTGTTTTTGTGCTCATTGATCTTTTTCCCCTGAATCCTGCAACTGAATCAAACTGTGGATTCTCCAGAGTGCTCCGTCTGTGTGCCATGAATCTCCAACACGTCTCTTCTGCAGTATGGGCTTCATGTAAAGATCTGCCTCGGTGAGAAGCGGATATGTGGAGGGGGCATTTAATGCACTGAGTGCTTGCCTTGCCCGCTCGTATGATTCCATATGTTAGTCCCGTAATTTTATTGCCTCTTCGATGTTGTCTCCAGCTCTTGTGTTTTGCTTTTGCTGTCGGTCGTTCTTGATCTTTCGGCCGCACAAGGCCGAAATGGTTTTGACGATGTTCTGAATGAGCCGTAAGGAGTCAAACACTTGTCCCTCTCGCCACCGGATCTCCTCCGCCGCAAAGCCGGTCAGAGATAGGGCCTCGCGTTCCACTTCTGAGGTGAAATCTGAGGGCAAAAAAAGTTTCTCGTTCTGGATAGGCAGCGACAAAATAGCTTGCGCTGCAATTTTGTCACCAGTCCGTGGCATTAACTCCCTCTGGATTCATTAACTCCCTCTGGATTTTACGCCACTTTTCAATGCGTGCAGCCAATTTTGAGGTACGAAGGGATATTTCCTTCCTTTTTACCGCTAAATCGTGGTCATCGGTATTGAGAGTGAGGTGTCGGAGCTTGTTCCTGGGGTTGGGTGAGAATGGTCGGCACGGCAAAGAAAATGAACACCGAGACTGCAAGTCCTGAATCTTCAAGCCTTCGTCTATGAAGTGGGCTACCTGGCTTTTGGGAATCATTGTGGTTGCAAATGAGCTCGTATCGCTCAACATTTTCTGAAAGATTGCGCGTTGTGAGGGCACTGTACATGTGGTGAATGATTAAGCACTAGACATGTACAGTGTTTTGACCTTTTGTTGTTCTGTGCTTGTAGACGCTGATGGCGTCCTTCCCAATTTTGGACGTTGTCCGGGGCATTTCACTCCACTTTTGAACACGATCACTGAATGATAGACTGAGTCCGATGAAGTGGTTTCGCTTCTCGATATACTTCTGTTTCGCATCTTTGATTTCTTCGGCCAATGTGAACGCTAAAAAGTCTTAATTAGCTGGTGGATCATTTGCCTCCCATGTGCACACCTATCTGAGCACTCTTTTTGTAGTTCCAGTCCCCATGATGATTTATCATGGTGTCCTGTCTGTGTCCGTTGTTCATTTGACGAACATGAGGGCCTAGTTGATTTGACTCTGGCCAGTACTGCTCTGCGGATTCACCATGAAAGTGTCCCACACATTCCATGTATGCTGTCCCGAAAAGATATGTGCATGAATCCTGGTGACCCTGAACATGAAGGGCTGGTACGCCCCATCGCATTTTCTTGATCCTGGGAACCAGTTCAGGGAAGTGGATCTTGAAGCGCTCCTCCAGATTGATGAAGTATTCGCATGCAATATCGTAAGTTGTGACCTCATCGATATCGTCCACCTCAATTTTGAGAGTGAAATCAAAGTCTTGTTTAAGTTCATGCTGCTCGAGTTCCATTGCAAGTGCCTTGTCAGTGTTTGAAAATCTGCCCATATTCAGTCAACCACCTTGATCAGAGAGTATGGTGCTCACCGTTCGCCATAGTGTAAATCCACACAGGAAAGAATGAATACATGGCTGCATTGACAATTTACTGTTCCAGTGACGGCCATGTTCTTGAACTTCCTTTTGTCTTGCTTATTCACCGCCTTCAGATAATTGCAGGTGGACTTCTATAGGTGAACATCAGACTCAATATGTTGGATCTGCGCAGAGATCAGTCAGATTGCGAACCTCTTTTGAAACCGGAATTTTTTTGAGATAGTCCTTGTACTCAGTGTCGAGTGGGAAGTATCCACTACCAGCGCAGAGAGAAACATCATCTGGATCCGTGGCCTTTGCTCTTATTTGGTCCTCGCATACACTTTTCAACCACACTGAATGGTGATCAGAGAAATTCGCCTGCAGCGAAACTAAAAAGGGATTTTATTGATTTTTTTTGCCATGGCAAAGGGAACGACGAAGATTAAATCAAAATTGCCCCGCAAGTGAGACGATAAAGCGGGACCGTCGCGTGCTCTAGAGAACGCGACGGATGAAGCCAAGCGCGGACCTTATTTACTCTAATCCCAGAGATATTCATCAGGGCCACAATCAACAGCAATAGCTCACCATCAGTCAAGGCAAAAACCTCGTAGGGTAAGGTAAAAGAAGCCATACTATAAAAAAGATAAAAAACTGGCAAAGGCTCGAGTTCGTCGATTGATTCGCGGTTAAAATCCCACCGCTGATGATAACCTTGAACGTCAGCTCAAGGCAGCAAAGGTTCCTAAACCTGTATTGAGTGCGTCAGCTCAAGAGGCTTTCTTGGAATATTGCCGTGCCAAGGCCCACACATGGGCCACGAATGCAGACACATTCGTCCTTTCTGTCGATATAAGTGATCTGAAAGCAAGACCAAAAAATACGGAAGAACTTAAATCGTCCGCTGCCCATCATATCAGAAGTATGGAAACTCAGCCCGAGGATGCACGGTACGCAATATACAAGGACAAAAATGGTATAACCCTTGCTTGCGTCCTTGCTTGGAACTTAGGGTTAAATTAGTTCAGGACTTGGGCTCGGGTTAATTCGGATGTTGGAATCCTCTTCACTAATAAAACTGGGCGGCCTATCCACTTTTGCGCCGGTGCCGATTCCAGCCGAAATTGATATCATTTGTTGGATCCCGAAACAAGCCGGCACGGGAGCGTGACTTAGTATGGAGACCTGGTTTTATTCGAGGAATTTTATCCAGATAGCCAGCGCAATTCTAAGCAAAGCTGTCTGAACGTTCCGGTTTGCGGCCTCCTTTTTCGCTCCTTTTTTCTCCCTTTTTGTGCTCCTTTCCTTAATACTGAGGCGAATGGATAGTGGTAGAATGATCAAAAACCATAGACTATATGTAGAAGAGTTGTAGAAGATGGCCGAAGGGCTCTGAGATGTGATTACAGAACACTCCAGTTCAGTTTTTACAGCCCTTTTCACTCCCTCGTTTTTCTCTGCTGAAAGCGAAAAAGGGAATGAAAAAGGGAGGGAAAGGGGCTACTGTGAACGACCCTAATGAGGGTCTTGTGACAGTGACCTGATGCAAAAATTTGCTGGTAAATCAGCCAGACAATGTGTACATGGCAATTTTTGTGTGCCCTGGATTCAAAATGGTGGTGCTTAAATCTGTCAAGTGCTCCCTTTTCCCTGTCCAAACTGGCAACTATGTGTGTACCAACATCTGGAGAACCATGGCCGCATGCCACCCTGCATTGAAGCCTCGATTATGCGTGATAGGACAATAATTTCCAATCAAATCCCAGCCATAGCACATGAGAATATATCTCGCATGCTAACCACATTACTCCGGAAAATTCGAATCAGGTAGTTTTCCCCAACTCTGATTACCAGTGCGAAGCGACACAGATCACTTCGGAACATCACCAATATTGTTCCCTTTGTGGAAACATGTCTGCATCCCAATGAATACTTTCGCTTTTAGCATTCTGTGGCTTCTATCTCTGATTATAGAAGAATATGCATCCTCCATGCTGCCTGACTTATTCCTTGGTGTAAGACATTCTCAGGAAACCTTGGAATCGCCTGAATGAATCCGGATGAACATGCAGTGATTGTTCCCAATGCATGGGCAATACAGTCTTTGCAGTCCTCTTTGATTCCTGGGATTCCTGGGTTATGCCCATGAGGTAGGATAGCTGCATTTCCAAGAGAAGAAGTAAAGTATATTACGTAAAATATTACAAATATATACAGTAGCCCGGACGCGGGCCGTGCCAATATCTAAGTCCATCTAATCTACATTTTATGTGGGCGTCACAGGAAGCAGTTCCTTTTCTCCTTGTCGTGGTCTTGAATGGGCGGTGAGTGCATTAGGCTGAAGGACTCGGACGGGGTCCTTGCATCGGGAGTGATCTGCCATGCCGAGCCTGTCAAGGTGTGGTAGCATTTGTTATTCCTGTTGAAGGCCGCTGGAGTTGTCGGACGCACGCCGTGGGTGTAGCCTAATGGATGCTCGACGACAGGGAACACTGGCACTGGGCGGAAGTTGTCGCAGTTGATGGGTGTCGTGAGATTTTCTCCTCCCTTGCTGTCCTGTGCCCTCGGAACCACCAGATTCCTGTCGTTTCGATCCGCCGCGATGAGCATCTCCTGTTGCCGTGCTTGGGCCACCATCCGCTCCAAGTCCTTGATATTCGACTGCAGGGAGGGCAGTAATCCGGAGCACGTCCGAGGTGTTGGTTCTGGCGATTTGGGGAAGGGTATGGGTTTGGCGTTGGCAGGTGCGATGAGATGGTTCCCGAATTTGATGAAAGTACTCATTGTGGCGCGAGGGAGAGAGAAGACCTGCTGAGGTGGCTGACATGTCTCTGTTCTCTTGTCAGCCACCTGCTCGGCTTTCGTCTCTTACCGGACCATTCCGGTTAGCAGCGCGAGTCAGTCCGCTGCTCGTGCAAGTGCTGCACGTATCCGGATCGAGAGAACGGTGGGTGGTCGTAGTCTCTCGTAGACAGATGCTACAACAATATTAGTGCTCGTACCTCGCATGTTGTAGTCTGTTGATAAGGTCGATCGAACGATCGCTGGCCTGCTTATTACAAATCACAAAAATATGTGGAATACTGGTATGCATTCCAAAAGTGTTTTTCACAAATGTGAGCTCCTATTAGTATTTACCAGCATGAGATGAACAACATCTCCCCCCAACTTGCGGCGGTAGAATTGAAGAATTAGGGATTCGAACTTTGATGGCTCAATGGATGACAAATCCTGACATAATCTGCTTTTTTATTCCGCGAGCATGGAAGTGGAATCATAAAATTTGAGGAGATATTTTGGGGTCAGACATGCATTTAAATACCCTTTCTCTCTGGAAGTTTGAAGGTGTGGGTCCTGGAAGTGCTAAACAGGCATAGCAAGATTTCAAACTCCGATGATTTGTAATAAGCAGGCCACCGATACACGTGGCGCGGTTAACTACAGACTAGGGTGGTCGTATCACTCTCTTTATAAAATTAAGCCCTGTCCGTCTGAAGCCTTTATCCCCATAAGGTTATATTACGAGCTTCAAGCTCCATCATCTTCGGCACGCTGCGGCCAACACCAACAATCCAATCAGCGGTTCGGCTCCGGCACATCGCCTTACTCGACCCCAGTACGATGCCCTTACGATCGGAAGTTCATCAATTTTTGGGGTGAGTAGCTAGGTAGGCCGAGGTTTTGTTTTCTCCCTCTTCATAAGATCTGTCCGTCCGTCAGAAGATTTTTAAGCTCCGCTGAGTCTCCGCTGATTGCCGTACACCGCGGCAGCTGCCCATCGGGGTTCCAGAGTGTGCTTTCTCGCGAGCCCACGGGCAATCAATCATTCGGCATTGTCGGCACGTGACGTCACCCGTGACAGACACTGCGTGGCGCTAACATTGACAGATGGCTCCCACCACATCGAAACAAAGGCGCCGCGCGCGCCTATAAAAATGTACACAATGCCAAACCAATGCCACCACCTAAACGCTCATTTAAGCGCCGGTTTTTTATGAAGAGGGAATATTATTGGCGCCGGTTTGGCGCTTGAATGTCAGCTTCCGAGACGCTTTAACCGGCGCCAATGGCTTACTCGCTATTTCATCAATCCTGACCAGGGAGAAAAGTCTGTAGAATACAGATTGCAATACACCGCCAGTGGTTTATCACAAACCTCAATTTTATCATATCTGACAAAAGGCTTCGCAGGCAGGTGTAATTTTATTAGAATTTTGCTATAAAATTTTCATGAATTTCATGAGGCTTTCGACCCTACCTTACTGGCATCGCCCAACACAAAAAATAATCCCAGACGATATATGGTGTTCAACACCTAGCTGCTACTAAGTACTTTCATCCTGGAAATTTTGTGTCCTCAGTTTTACTATCCCTCTAGCAAAACTTCAGAGGGATTTCAATTTAAATCAAGACTGGGTGAGCTGAAAAGATATTTCTGGGTGGATTTGGCCACATATGGTTGACATGCGGGTGAAAAAAATGAAAAAAGTGGGCATGTCAGTTTTTTTTCTCCACCCCTAATTTTGGTGGCTGGTGATGTGCGCATAGCAAAATTTAAAACTATTACGACCATTTTGGCTATCTAAGCTTGCTTACCAGATCTAAGGGGAAAGTACTTTGGAATTTGCTTTGGCCTTGGGATTAGGAGACACCTGCTTGCGCCATAGAATATTTTGCACTGATTCGAGATCTCTTCAAGATGTGTGCCCTGAGAGGATCGTGTTTGCTTTCAAAATATTCTACAGTAGTGTTGAGCGTCGAATCCTGCAAGAAGTCAAGCAAGCTAACAAACACTCAAAATGACGACATTGCACTGCACATATCCCTCAGTCATGTCTCTCCGTTCGTCCTATTATCTGTTTTCTCATGCAAACAGCTGTAAATCCAGGGTTTTTACATTTTTGAATTTCTGTGATCAATCAAGGGGGAGGGGGACCGCGGAGCGGTCCCCCGAGCGCTTGTTTCACTCAAATTCTGTCCTGGGGTGACAATGACTTGGGCCTGTTTAATAATAACAGTCTATGGCACTGGTCAATAGAGAGCTTGCGCAGAGCCGCGTGCGGCGGCGCGAAGCCGCATGTGAAGATATCCTGTTTTTCTCTGGCACATCACTAGAATGGCTCATCAGTGCGTCCCAGACCATTTGAATGAAAAACCAAAAGCCGCATGGAAAGACGTTGCGCTGCCAAAAGCCGCACGCAGCTTTTGCGCAAGCTCTCTAATAGTTCGCACAGTAATAGATTCTTAGGAAAGCTGAGCTCACGTGAAGATGAGCAAGCACAAACGGGCAACGTGAAATTGACGCCAATTGACGCCATGTACGGTAGGCGGGATGGTCGAGGTTCGATTGCGACATTTGACATTGATATTACGGTATTTGCTGAAAGGAGATGCAGAACGAGCAGACCACATATGCTGTTCCCTAGGTCGTAGCAGGTGGTTGCTTTGAGTTATGGTGGTATTTACGCTCCTTCAGCGTCGGAGACCAAGAGAAATCCTCTTCAGGAAGGTCGTCCGCAAGCTGCTGCTGCAATTCACCTGGCCCCAGCTCCTTCAAGTCGTCGTCTCCATCATCAAGATACTCGTTGTCATCGTCCCCGGGGTCTCCGCCCCCATCCGAGTCGACAGCTTCATCTTCATCGAATGCGTCTTCAATCGCCGATTGAGACTTCGGGGCGCCAGGCCTGGCTTTACTGGAGGCTCGATTGACTGTGGTCTTGGTCTGGGTGGATATCGCCTCAGTCTCAGATGCTGTGGGCGAGTCGATGATCATTCTCCTGGCTTTGGAACCTTCGAAAGCAGAAGAGCGTTAGAATGATTTAACGAGACAGCTGAATGACTTGTGCTTACCTCGGCTGGAAAGCACCATTTCCTCGGGCTCTGGTTCCTCCATAGGAACGTCCTCTTCATTGCCTACATCGAGTTTAGGATGCAATCGTCCGGTCCTCTGATAGACATACTAGGATGGTTCTTCTTGGTGGTCTTGCTGCGGGTGGATTCCTTGGTAGTTGATGCCGCACGTTTTCGGACACCAGAATCTGACTTGATCTTGGAGCCTGTGGGAGCGGCGCCGACCCATACTGCAAGCAGGAAATCAGCAGACCAAGAGCTCGTTGTGACAGAAAACATACTGGCATTACGAGTAGCATCTAATTTGGCCTTGCGGTCAGCTAAAGAACGACTCAGACTGAGTAATATCGGTATGAGAATGTCTTACGGCGTTTGGAAGTAGGCTTCTCAGCGACAGGTTCTTCCTGAGCTACTGCTCGTTCATCGGTAAGTAAGGGCTTCTTTCCTCTACTGAAATGGTGTACTGACCAGGAGCCGAGTCGTCGAGAGCCCTAGGTTTTGGCCTTCCTGCTCTTGGCGCCATTATTTTTGTAAGGAATGTGGTTACCAGCGGAGTGGCGATGCGAAGGGAAGGAGTGAGGAGAATGAGGAGCACTGGAGAGGAATGACCGACGTGGCGATCGGAGAGGCTGGTTACGTGGCAAAAGTCAGGAATCGTACGTGTTTTTTTTTTTTCTCTGTCAAAATCGAAATTAATTCCGATGCGCTGGCACAGATCGGCTAATAGTCGACTACGTGTATCCTGTACTGTGCAATTACCATTCCGCTGCTCCGAGTTATGTCGTCTAATCTCTGTGCTGCTTGCCACAAGACTTTTGCCGGCCCAGGGGGGTTACTTCAGCATTATCGACAGACAAAAAATGTGCGATGCACTGCACTATACCACCAAACAATGGATTATGTCCCCCGCGCAGATGGGGTTTCTTGCGAAGTACAGAGTGAGGATGAAGATGTCGTCGATGTTCCCTCAGACGAGGATTCCGACGACGATGAAGACCCTGCGCCTCAGTGGGAAGAACCTGTCCCAGATGACCCGGCCGACGGACCTGAACCAATCGAGGAGGATGCCACGGGTGCTCAGAACGTCGGTGTAGATCCTGCGCAACCTGCCCCAGAGGAACGATTTATTCGGAAGCCGCACATAACGGTATTCGGGTGTGAAGCTGGTGCACCTTTACCCCGCGGAACCGAGCCAGCATATGCTAAATATGAGGCTCATCTTTCCGAGATCGATGACAACCCTTGGGCCCCGTTCAATTCCCAGATGGATTGGCAGATTGTACACCGGGCTAAGGTCCGCGGGTCTACTTCGACCGCATTTTCGGACTTGTTGGCGATCAACGGTGTAAGTTCCATATAGATTGATTCTGATTAAATTTGTGCTCAATCCGTGAAGGTTACGGAGGCTTTGGGACTGTCGTACAAAAATTCGCGAGAGCTGAATGCGATCATCGACGATCAGCTCCCCGAGGGGAGACCGGTTTTTCAGCGACAAGAAATTGTTGTTGGGGGGGAAGCTTTCGAGGTCTATTTTCGTCCTATCATAGATGTGTGCGCGCGCTCTACGGCGATCCTGAATTCGCGCAAGATCTCATCTTCTCGCCCGAAAGACACTACGCGGATCTCGACAAGACAATTTGTCTGTACCATGATTTTCATACGGCCAAATGGTGGTGGATGACACAGGTAACTTAAATTCGCTCAGTGTAGCTTCTGGTATAAAGGTTCGACCAGAAAACCTTGGAAAGGCGTAAGCCTGGTGCCACTATTGTTCCGTCATTATATCGACCGATAAAACCCAAACGACCATGTTTCGAAACAAGGCTGCCTATCCGGTGTACATGACGATCGGGAACATTCCCAAGGATATTCGGCGCAGCCAGGGATACATCCTAATCGGCTACTTACCCACAACACGCCTCGATCATATCAAGGTTGCCGCTGCCCGCCGTTGCGCTCTCTCCAACCTGTACCATGCATGCATGCGCAAGATCTTTAGCCCATTGAAGGATGCAGGTCTCAATGGTATTAAAATGGCGAGCGGGGACGGAGTCTTGCGCCGCTGCCATCCGATTCTGGCTATCTTTGCGGGCGACTATCCAGAACAGTGCCTTGTCACTGGAATCAAGTCCGGGGAATGTCCGACCTGTGTTGTTCCGAACGAGGAACTCGGGGATTTCTTCAAGGACATGTTCGAGCCCAGGGATCTCGACGCTGTACTAGCCGCGCTTGCCAAAGCTGATGGCAATGCAACTGACTTCACTCGTGCATGCGCAGCGGCCGGTGTCAAACCGATCTATCATCCTTTGTGGGAGGATTTGCCTTTCGTTAACATTTTCCTTTCCATCGCACCGGATACACTGCGTTCCCACCCTATGTAGACGCACCCACGTCTACGTTGATTGACATGTGCCGACATGCGGCGATCTTCGGCTACTTACGTCTACGCCGTGTAGATGACGGCCCTTCGGCGCCGTTGATTGATCTTCGGCTACGTTCGGCTACGTCGGGTAGATGCACCGCATCTACCCGTCGGCTACGTGGGTCTACCTGCGTCTACGCTGTAGACGCACGTAGACCCACTTCGCTCAACTTCACAAGGCAGCCATCTTTCGGTTATACCGTACATATGTCTATGTGCGTCTACATCGGTCTAGGTGAGTGGACAGATGTAGACCAATGTAGATGTAGGTAGATTAACAGTGTAGGCACACCTAGACACAGGGGTCTGTCTACTCTTCGTCTACGGGGGTAGACAGACCCTCTGTCTACATGGGGTGGGAACGCAGTGATATCCTACACCAACTCTATCAGGGTGTTATCAAACACGTCGTTAATTGGCTCAAAGCTGCATTTGGACCAGCTGAGATCGATGCTCGCTGTCGGCGGCTTCCACCCAATCATAATGTCCGCCTTTTCCTCAAAGGTATAACTACGCTCTCCCGCATCTCAGGGATGGAACACGGCCAGATCTGTCGAATCCTTCTCGGCCTCATTGTCGATCTTCATCTCCCCGAACGGCAGTCTACGGCACGGCTTATTCGATGTGTTCGAGGTGTCCTCGACTTTCTGTACCATTCCCAATACCCCATTCACTCCACGGAAACTGTGGACGCTCTCACCGCAGATCTTTGGTCATTCCACGACAACAAATCGATCTTCTTTGACTTGGGTATCCGCGATAACTTCAAAATTCCCAAGCTCCACAATATTTCGCACTATCCCTTGCATGTCCAACTCTTTGGAACTTTCGACAACTATAATACGGAGCATACGGAGCGGCTCCACATCGATTTCACGAAGGATGCGTACCGCGCCACCAATCGGAAGGACGAGTACCTTCAGATGACGTTGTGGTTGGAGCGGAAGGAAAAAATTCTCCGCCACGAGAAGTTCATCCGCTGGCGCTGTGCTGGTTTTCCTCCGCCATCCACTGCGAAACCCACCTGGCGCCCCGCCGATTTTGTCCAACATCGGCACCTACAGATGACAAAGTTCCCATCCGCGTATGGCGTGAAGCTATCGGACCTCACGGACAACTATAGGGCCGAGTATTTCCGTGATGCTTTTGCACGCTTTGTCGTCGGCTTCCAGAACCCGGACTTGTCGAAGCGTCAGGTCGAAGCGGCGGCGGCGGACTACTTTTTACCATTCCAGTCAGTATCTGTTTACCACAAGATCAAATTTTGGAACAAAGATCCGTTGGGACGAGAAAATGCTGGGGACGCCCTTGATGTCGTACATGTTAAACCCGGCTACACCAACAAACATGGACGACGTATCGGGGGCCGATTCGACACAGTAATGGCCAACAATGGTACGGGAGAGCACACGGGAATCAAAGGTATGATCGCTGAGCTGTCCCCTTGCCGTGTACTAATTTTGGGAACCATTAACCAGGATATCGTGTTGGATGTGTCCGCGCGGTATTTTCGTTTTCACAACGTGTGTTAAATGTTGTTTTCACTGGTCCCAAACCAGCGAAACATCTTGCCCACGTGGAATGGTTCTCAAAATTTCCAAATGCACCGGACCTGAACCACAAGATGTGCAAGATCTCGCGTCCTGTTGAGTGTACCACGAGTATCATTCCTGTTTCAAATATTCGGCGAAGCGTCCACTTATTCCCACAATTTGGCCCTGTTGCTCCTCGCGAATGGACAAGCGAGAATGCTTTAGACTTATGTACGAAGTTTTATGTCAGTCCATGGTCGGACCGACATGCTTATGTTACTATTTGCTGAATCTAATTTGACCTGTTTCTTGCTCGCGGTTATATTTTTCGGTAATAATACACATTTTGGGACCAAAATATGCAACTTTGTGTCGGAATGCGAAGAATTGTTTGAGAATGGCAGAATGTCAGCTTGTGGCAACATTTATGACCATTTGGGGAACAATTGCGAGATTCGGGTTTTCCTGATGCTCATGCAATTCGGCAGCCCGATGGGTGGAGGATCTCGAGATATGAGTGCTGTTCACTGGAGCTAGTTAGAATAACTAGTTGGTATTCTTCAGTCTCCTGGATGCCCCAACCATGTTGAGCTTTGTTGTACAGGGCAGAGGTTCATGTGTCGCATCAGGGCAGTATAACTAGCCGGAATCGCGAAACGGTGGAGAATTGGGGGAGAAAGACCTGTCGCAAGCCTCGGCCGAAAGGCGAGATTAAGAAATGATGGCTCACACGCTGTAAATGCCGATCAAATGTCGTGTAACTTTCGATCAAAGCATGAGTTTGGGCTGAAGTTTGCTATGAGATGTCTTTCGAGGTCGTACTCGATCCCTACAGGCCAAAAAATGCATTATTCTCAATGCCCTCATGATATATTTGCAGGTGGCCCACTACCCAGCCACCGATATATTTGGATCTCCCTTATTTGTCGTCCCTGGCCGCTGGGGGAAACTCCTTGAAGGTTGAGAAATATGAGGCCACTGAACTGACTACTACCACGTCAAATCTCCTTCGTGCGGCTAAGTATACTCATGATGGAAAAAAGTGATGGACGGTGGAATTTGCTGACAGATTCTGGAGCTGGAAGAAGAGGTAAGGGCCCAAAACTGAATACGGGGGAGTTCTACTGGGCTGGAAGAACATTTGTAGCCTGTTGATGCCATCAAAAAATGCCGACTTCCCAACGAAACAGAACGGTGACTGAGGAGTTATTTGTCTATGAACTTTCAGTACAGATTGCCGTTAATTGATATGTCTTGTGAGCACTCTGCAAACTGCTTCGGCACCGTGTCTAGCCCGCTCTCTTTCCAAGGGTAAAACTAACCCTAGCCAATGGATGAGGAGCCAATGGATGAGAATGATTTGTGACATCACGCTATCCAAGGAACCCGACGTGTGACTCTTCGGCTATTTTTAGACAAATGGATTTTCCGAGCACGCTGTGGTCATTTACACATCAACCAGTGCACCTCAGGATGTTCATACAGTGTCAATGACCATATATACCAAGTTTCAGAATATTCCGCGCACCAGCTCCTTCACAATGTCAATTTTATGATGTTGTCCGATGTTTGGTCCTACCTATTATATTGAGCAGAGCGCTATCGGAGGTCTTTAACTAATATGGATCAAATGTAGAGGTTCAATTAGATTGTGAGATACAGGTTGGTGACAATTTTTGGCGATGGGGCATGCCAACACGGGAATTGAAACCCCAGTGTACCAGTGTTGGCATTGACCGGGTCAAGCAAATATTAAACTGGCAGTAGGAGCCCATAAACCTCTTGAATTCATGTATATTCGAGTAGTTTGGTGAAGAGTAGAAAGGTGGAAAACTGTTTAGTCAGTCACTGACACCGTGTTCAAGGTCTGACCCGGGGGTCAAGTTGCTTTGACCCCTCTTTGACCCCCTTTGACCCCGGTCAATGCCAACACTGCAGTGTACAGACACTCTATGGATGGGGCTAATACCAACGGGAAAGGCTTACCGAATAGTCGAGGATGCCGCTTGCATGGGTTGAAAGCGAGAGTGCGACTGATCGGCGTGCTGCCACAGTCTTTTCCCATTGAGGACTATTGTGTGAATAACTTGGTTCAAACACATATCGACGGAATTTCCTATTTACTGACCCAGCCTCAGAGGGGATTGGTACCGGTCTTCTGGACACTTCATCCAAAAACGACCTTTGAGCAGGGTTCGCACGTGTGCCCGAATAACTCAATGACACACATCCACAAATGCTGTCCACAATTACTTAATAAGTTAGATGAAATATTCGGCCCGGTTTTGTGGACAACCGGAGCCCGGAAACCCTCTCCAAAGATATAAGGCCACGAGTATTTGCATAACTCCCACCTTGTACCTCATAAGTATACGGACACGTTGCCTTGGTTCAACAGTGAGCTCGTAGCAAGTGTTCTAAGTAAAATATCGCAAAACAGGGTACCTTTGCTTTTTCCGTGAATTTTTTGCTTCATTCTCATTCAATCTTGTACAGACCTCCGCTGACACAACACTCGATCTCCCCGCATACAAGCGCACGTACCGATCGAGGGAGAAGGGCAGTTGGTCGTATCCACGGTGCGTCGCCTGTTATTACTCTCCTTTCGCTGATTCATCCGCTTTATCTTCTCTGTCCCGTAACCTCCTGGATAGTCCATTCTGCCACCCAGCGTCGTCCTGAGTCAAACAGGCTAGCCGCCCGCAATCCTAGCAGACCCTTCTTTCACATCACAGCATCTGCGAATTCGACGCTTGCGAGCGGGTTATCGGTGCATTTCTCCTCCACCGTCCTTCATTCTCCTCTTCTTCCCTTTCCTCATCTCCTCGTACTCCATACTCTTCTGTTTCTTGCTTGTGTATATACTGACATCGTCCCCAGCCCTCCTGTGCGTGCACTCCCTTCCGTAGTGCCAGTCACTCCCTCTAGTTCCGCTGGAGCGTCTTGTACTGTAGCTGGATATGCGACACCGCTCCCGAGCGTGGGGTCCGCCTGCATCCATTCCCCATCGCATACGCTGTTTCCCTCCCCACCCACCCGCGACGATCATCTCTGGAACTGACTCTCTCCTTCCCTCGACGCCTGTTCCTCTCGCGCAGCGCCTCTCGCGCGCGCCACGCATCCCCTGCGTGCGCAGCGCCTACCGTCGTTCCCTATCGTCCCCGTTGCATTCATCGCTGCCAGGCACACCACAACCGTCTTCATGAGAACGACGAGGGACGAGACCGACAAGGAGAGCATAGTAAAGATGAGGGACTAACGGAGCGGCGGCATACGAGGCTGAGGCGAAATCGGGGGAATAAATCGTGTATACCAGTAAGAAAGGTACAGAATAAATAGTGAGTAACTAAAATAGCAGTGCACAGGTATGAGGTACATTGGACAGGTTGAGGTACATGAAATTGAGCATTCCGGCGATCGGACTAGATCCGAGCGCAGCCGTGTGCGGAGCTCGACACCAGGGATGATGTGCCATTTCCTGCCCAACTTCCAGTCTCATAGCTGCACTGGACGTGGCCAATATCCTGATTTATTATGTGCGTCAATGGCCTACTTATATTGTCCGTCTAATCGTAATATGATTCACGCATCAGTTCGGCGATGTACGTACCGTGTTAGTCATAGGTTAACTGGCTAACCCATGGAAAGCCCTTCTTAGCGGGCAGTTTTGCCTGGTTGGCGAGGCGCGTGAGTCCCGTGTCCATGGTATCTAATCGCCTCATTTTCACCTCCACATCCCTCAGTCTCTCTGTGGCCCTCACCCCTCGCCTGATACTCAACATGCGCGACGTCGCAGACATCGACGGCATGGCAGTCGGTGATGTTGCTAGTGAGGATGCCAGAACTGTGGAGTGGAATGATATAGACGGCACTCCGATGGAACATATACAAATCTTGGAACAATCTGGTTGAAACTGGGATGTGACATGAAGTCTTGTCTGCAACCATACTCTTGTCCTATTGATATTGGGCCCAGCCAGATTGCAAAATGGGATATTCCTCAAGGTATGACGGAACCGGTGGAGCCCTTGCCACAATATAGGGAAGTCAGTGATTTTTGGAGCCTGGAAAGAGTTTTATGAGATTACCGGTCATCCTGAACGCCTTCGTTGCCTTCGTTTGACTGCTCCAACCGGAATGGTTGCTAGTGATATCGGTGGTTGCACGATTCATTCGGAAGCCAGCTTACGGATTTCACCTGCCAAAATGAAGTCTACGCCGGCGTTACGCACAAATCTCGAAGAGCGAATCTCACCATTGGAGACTTTGATCTTGGATGAAGAGAGGGCACAATAGAAAGGTCAAAACCAAAAAAGGCCGATTCCGCAGATGTGGGAAGAAGTGTTGGAAGGAACAAAGATATAGGCACAAAAAAAAAGTTATACATATTTCAGCTGCATTGATTTTCCACCACACAACACCACACAGATAGAACGGTCAATCATCACCGCCTCGTACAATGGTTGATCAACGTGCTTCAGCTAACCTGCTCCTGGGTTCGAGTCCTCGTGCCTGTTCTCTTTGTACATTCGGCAGTTGATTTGTTTGAACAATCTCATCTTGGATTAATCAGACGAAAACCGCTGTTCGTTCAAACCGTTGACTCCGCTGATTGATCTTGCTTAGAGCCCTGTATTTGGCTACGAAATACTGCCCGCAATGCTGCGATTAATCAGAAATCCTTGACTTGTGTGCATGTTTTGGTACATTCCATCCCCTCTGCACTGTCCTGTGCTGAAACTGGCCGAAATTATAATGCACTGGATGGCGGGTTCCATTGTGAGGCATGGGGTTCAAAATGCCATTGTGAGGCATGTGGTTCAAAATGGCCCCTTATCCTGCGGAATACAGCCGAAAGAGATACATTATAAGGCACGGGGTCCATAATTGAGTCCTTATCCCTGCTGAAACCGGCCGAAATTATAATACAGGAGTAGATCAACCAAGACCGCGGAGCGGGTAAGCAAGAGCTCGGGGTTACGGTCCGAGAGTGCTCGCAGCCTTCATCCCACAATAAAATATTCCGCTGTGTACGTACTGGTCTGTGCGTGGGACAAATAGTCGTCATTGATTGCCAGTCAATGGCTTCTCTCTTCCTTCCCTCTATCGTCCCAATGGCTACCCCAGTGCCCAATGCGCCAAAGGCCGACCCTTCCAATGAAACCCGCAATATCCAGGTGGAGAAGGGTGATTCGTTGAAGAGAACCCGCCAGCCCGAGGACGATGGCGGAATTGAGGGCGTAGAAAACGATGCAAGGATGAGGTAATTTCGCCCATTGTCATCACCATCTCCCCCTTCTTCACCCCCCTCTTCTGATTTTGTTACCAATTCCGCGTCCCAGCCCGAACTGCCGGACCTTGCTTCTGGCTTGGACGAGCACAGCAGCCCAAACCAGCGCTCAGCTCCGTCTGACCAGAAGGACAGCACTATGTTAATCATCAACAAGGCGCGAACAGACTTGGCTAGAATTTTGGATGTCGCGCCCGCGGTGCCAGACCTTGGCTCCGATGAGGAGACCAACCCAAACCAGCTCTCGGCTCCGTCTGACCAGAAGGACCGCGCTATATTAATCCTCGACATGGCGCAAACAACCTTGGCTAGACTTTGGGATGTCACGCCCGCCGTTTCCGATGAGTGCGACGTCAATAGGGACATCGACGCAGCACAAAAATGTTTGGTGAATACGTTTCTCTCCCCTATTGAACTCATTGCTGACAAGACATATCGCTGACACAGTCAGCAGCACCGGCGGAGTCGGAGTCGAAGTAGATGGCGTTGTTGGGAAGCGTGGAGGACCGCGTTGACCTTTCGGAGGGCGTGAAACAGTTGAAATGTAGACATTGCCACGAGCGTCACTTTCACCCTGCCCGAATTGTCCGATGTACAGCCCTCTGTACAGCCCCCAACACCCTCAGCAAGTGTTCCCCCACTTATGGTTGCAGCCAAAACTTCATGACAAGCCGCAATTTTGACCCAGGGCTTTCTAGATTCAGGATTAGGCATGAAAGTAGGTATAGTTTGTGCATAAAATTTTCATTTCAAAAAGATTGGGGTGTCTCATAGCGTGGGAAAAAAAAACGCAAAATCTGGAGCGAAAATTTCGAAATTTAGTACATATTTAGCCTTCTGCTTCTCAGCGGCATGGTGTTTGGCAGCAGCCTTCTCCCGCTTCTCAAGCACCTCTTCGCGCTCATCATACGTCCGTGGCTTGGGCTGTGCTTCCCAGGCCTCGAAATATTCGGTGTCTTCCTCCGTGTCCAATTCCGTATCACTCTCCCGCAGATCGTCCCCGTTGTCATCTGATTCAGTTTCAGCATTCCCAGGGATAGGCTGAGAGGGAAAACATCCCCCCGGTGCCCCTGTGCTGGTGAGAGGTGGTTTGGGCGACCCACGGCATGGTGTGAAACAGGAGGAAGACGTGAGGCGCGATTGATGGAGGAGCACAGCCACCGGTTATGACCGGCCCGAACCGAAAACGCAAAATCTCGGTGGGAAAATATATATTTTCACTTTTTGAACTTTCGCTCCGGGGAATCTGTAGAGGGCCTTCTTATGGTGCTATTTACACAATAACTTAATGCCTGAGTTAAAACTGGAGGAACAGTAGCAATTCCCAAATTGGGATAAAAGTTTGTCATGAAGTTCCGTCTGCAACCATACTTGTTGCCGGCTGAGATGATCCGATTGACACGGACCAAGTATAGCTTGCTTTCTGCTGCGGTCGAAGATTTTCACATCCTTGAAGGGTTGAATGCTGTGCAACTGGATCTCTGTTCCTGTGCTTCTTCATCCAGGTATATCAACTTTCACTTGGCAAGGTACGCATCAGTTCTGTAGCACGCACCCGTCCTGCACGTCAATTCGGCATGTCGCGGCAATCAGTTTGGCACTGCATGTATATTGCGGTTGCAACCCACTACTCCCCGTGTAAGTAAAAGTCCGCTGACTAATCACCAAACTTGCAAGTAAGTCCGATACCGTCGAATCTCAATACCATTCTACCCGTGATTCCGAGTTTGTCGAGCATTCACTCGGATGATGCTTCCCAATTTGATGGAAGGTACATAATGATTTGAACACGGTACCGGAAAAGATGACGCTAGCTGGTGGAACTTCCCCAGGCCGTCGAGCCATAGGGTCCAGCTGGGGGTTTCAAGGTGAAGCCAAATGCTTTACCCATGAAATAGAATTCAACCGAGATACTGTACATCGACGGGAGAACTAATGTTCTCATCGAGATAGGCCCATTGACGCACGTCGCCCTGTTCATTCCCATATATGGTGTCAGATATGACCTTGAAGCTCAACTTTCTGTAAACTCTGGCTGCATTTGTTGTTACATATTAGCAAGATAACCGAGAAAATCTACGGTAATATCCTTACGGCAGTGGTTGTTGATCACAAGCCTACAAACCTATGTCCGGATCTCACCAGCTTTCAATTTTGTCCCAATACATCTCGCGTTCTGCCGCGTGCAGCACCGTTGGGTGTTTCTGGGAAAGTGTTGACAGGTCCAGAGAGACCATTACTGAGCCTTACTGAACGCCGGGGTCCATCCAGCATTTTAAAGGGGTTTTTTTTCTTTCACAAGGCCCCAAAAGGCGCAATCAAAATGTCAAATGGCTACCCTCCGGAGGTGCGGCTAGAGATGTTCATCAGACAAAGCACCATATTAACCGTTCTTTAATGAAATGGCTCCTCGGCTGTGCTCTTTCCCCATATATCCATGCTCTTTCGCTCTTCCTCTGCCCTTCGTCTCTGCTTAGCTCCATCTATCCTCAATTTCCCGTGCTTTTACCACTGCCCCACTGACCTTTGTTGCTCCATCTGGCCAAGTTACCATTGTATTTCCATCCCCACTATCTTCCTGGACCCCATTAGGTCCGTTCAACTTCCCCATTTCTTCAACTGTTCACTGCCCGAACTGTGCCGCAGTATGCACAGTCCAAATTCACTCGGCAGACCAGCCCGCAGTTCTCTTCTGGCAGGTTTTGGCAAGTCGCAGTTCATCGCAGCAACTGCTGCCTGGGCTGCAGCTCATTTCCATTATAGTAGATCCGGCCGCAATGCATGTTTCCTGACCCAAAGCCCCGTACTTTTCGCTCACCCCCCTCAACTATCGTCAAAACTCCTGGGCCCAAACTCTGCTTTCTCTGCACACGTTCAGTCGGTGCTCGGGACTTTTGTCTGATCTGGCTCATCTTGGAACCTGCTGGTTGCTCCGGTAAATTCGGCTGGCGTTCCCATGGGCAAAAACTTTCTCAACCGATGCTCTCAGGGGTTTCTCATCATGCCTACCCTCAAAGTATTCGTGATTCTGCAACCGGAATGAAATCCAATATCAACATGCGTTCTCCGGACCTGTGTGCTGCGAACATTTTCTGCCCTTAGATGTTTGCCATTCCTTCAACCTTCGCCCATGAACAGATTCACACTTTGGTTTCATTGTTGTAATTCATTCACCGGTCTTCATATACTGGGAGAACCGTTGGAGAAGGATGTAATTATATATAACCAAGTCTACCAATTCAGACTAATACGATCTACTTGTCTGATATTCGGACGCAGCGTCCTCCAAGTGCACCAGGTCATCGATGGCAATGATCTCCTGGACCGAGGTGGCTGCATTTGAGTCCCATTGGGAACGTAAAAACCCACGCAGTCGCTCACTCCATGTCGCCTGCTTCAGCGCATACGCCTTGGCTCCCGCCGCCGTAACTCGTGAAACAGCAGGCCATCCTCGAGGAACTTCGAGAGGTGACCAAGAAACTCAATGACCTGTATCGAAAGATCGACAGGTTTCAGCAACAGAGCCACACCGTCATGGAATCTCGGCAGAGATCCATGATTCCGATCAGGAATTACGGGACGGGGACTTGTGCTCACTGTGCGCGATTCCGAGGTAATGATGTGACCGCGGTCGGGGAGGAATCGATTGGAAAGGAATTGCACACGGAGGAAATATCATTTGTGCGAAACGAAAAAAAGGGGGACCGCATGGCAAGCCAATGAGGGCATGGGGGCGAAGGTACATATTTACAACGTTACTGTGGGGTGAAGCTGCACCCCAAGTCTGATCAGGGTGTTGCGAGCTAATAAGTTACAATAATACGGAATAGAAGAACCCGCTGGGTATGTCTGTAGTCTTGCTTGACTCTAAAGATGATTTTTCCCTCCACATACTTCTCCAAGCTGCCGGTGAACAGATAAAAAATCAGAGATCACTTGTTCAACTGATTTCTGCGGCCAGACAGACAGACACACGTAGTTTTATAAAGAGGGTGAATATTCCAGCGCGGGGTTGAATCAATACTCGACATATTTTGCAGGTTATGGCGGCATAAAAAGCACCCCAGACATCCACAGAATCTTCAACAGATGTCTTCAGCTCGCATGGTCCCCAAACGGTTAGGCAGTGCAAAATCCGGGTGAAAGGGCGGATATTTGCTTTATCCAGCCCATTTCCAGGTATTTGGTCGATATGAAGACCATAAGGAAGCCGGTGTCCACAAGTCTTCCTCTGCGATTGCATATGAATGGCTTACCACCATTGCCGTGACCAATCGGAACTTGGTTCTGGTGACCAAGGGATGAACTTGCGGTCGCAGGTTCATACCATGTCTGTCGAGGAGATACGCCAGTCAGCAAGTGCAGTTTGCGGCAGGCATGAACCACCTACCCGGATGGAGTAATCCGCCGCGTCAAAGTAGAAGAGGTACAGAGAGAGGGTGCGCTGCAAGTCGTTGAAATGGTGAACCCGTATTCCTGCCCCCCCTACTCTGTTGCTGAAGAGGTCCAGAGAAGGCGGGGAGTTCAGAACAACATTGGAATTGTCCAAATACAGAAAATATTGAAACGGAAGTCAAGTAGGGAGGAAATAAAGAACCACAAAGGGATAGATAGATATAGAACGATGGACCATAAAGACCGTGCTGGAAGGTGAAGGGTGTACATAAACGAATATGTGCGCGAGGCGCCGCGCAAAGACGAGGAGGCAGGATCCCATGTATGTATCGTCCAATCGAAAGAGAGAACAGCAAACAGCGGCGGCCCAGATCATCGCGACGGCGTCTCCGTGCCCACCCCCGGCACCGGCGAGCCAATCGCTTTCCACGTATCAAGGTACGTGTAACCCGCGACGGGCGTCACAAACGTCATGATCGCGGTGCTCGCCGTCGCGATGTGCGTCGGCAGTAGCGTCGCCGAGAGGTCGACATTCGAGAGCGTCGCGGGCGGCCACTGGCCGAACGATTGGACGGCCGTGGGGGCGATCGTCTCCGTGCCCGCACCTCCCGTCTACCAGGCACTGAAGACATCGTCGAAGGAGTCTTTCACGACGCGAGGGCCGCACAGATGCCGACGGAATCGCGCGGGTCGGGGCATAAAACCGTTCTGCAGCCCAAACTGGTACGACCAGAGGGGTGAGCGCACGACACCGTCCAGTGCGGGGCCTATCTGCACGCCGTCGTCCATTAGTGGGACACTGAGCTATGTTCCAGCGAAGAGACACACCTTCCTTATCGAGAAGAACCAATCGCGCGGCGTGTCCATCGACGCGAGCGCAAAACTGCTTGGGGCCAGCTTTGGTGGTGTCGGTCCATGTGCTCGCGTCCTGCTACATCGAGCAGTCTCCACCTAAAAAAGGTGGTTAGCGTGAGTCGGAGAAGGAGGCGAAGGGGCTCACCATAATGCTGCGTCCCGTTCATGCCCGTCAAATACAGTCCGCAATCGTTATAGCTGTTATTGAACTCACCCGCGACCGGCACCCCGAACGCGCTCCTGCCGGATTGAAGAAAAAATCAGCGTCCATCTCCATCCAAAAAAGGCAATCGTATCGCCACATTCGGCCTTTGCCCCTCCCACTAAAAAAGGCACGAACTCACTTCGTATTCAACGACGACCCCCGCAAGCTGCACGCCTGCTTCGGCCCTGCCCCCAAGGGGTCCGCGCTCGTCGCGATCGGCGAGTCGTTCGGCGCGCCATCAAATGCGAAGTACGGGTGCATGTGGAGGATGATACGGTCCGAGCTGGGGGGGGGGGGGGGGGCGGGAGCCCGTCCACCACGGGGTGCCCTGGAAGCCGTCGTGGATGCTGATGAAGGGCCCGTTGCCCGCGCCATAGCCTGTGATGCCGCGCATCATGTTGCATGCTTGGAGGTAGTTGCGTCGTCGTGCCAGTGCTGCAGCAGAACGAAGCAAAGAGGGAGAGCGACGTACAAGGAGGTGAGCACGTCGCGTCCGATGCCGGCGAGGCAGGTGTAACGAGCGGGTAAGTATTGCTATCGCGCCTGAAGAAGACACGCACCCTCATTCACGATGCTAAACATCGGTATGAGGTCCTCGTACTCAGGCTGCGAGATAGACTCGACGACGATGCGCATGTAATCGAGCATGCACTGCCCGGTTGCGTAGCCCAGGACGCCGTTGAGGGAGTTGATCTGTCCGACCTTGCCAGAGTGGTTATAGCCTGGGGGAAGTGTGGGTAAACGGCACGGACAAGGAGGGGAGGGAGTAAGGTCAAGAGAAGAGCCGCCAGCGAAAGAGCCTGGAGAGAGGGGAGCACCCGCGCGAGCGGGCAATGCCTCGCATGATCGCGACCCGCACTACAGACAAGCGCTGCGTGAAGCTGCCCACACGCAGCCTCCAGCAGCAGACACGCAAGACAGAGGATACGACGAAACAGAAGACAGAGCAACACCACACCACTCACCATTCTGCGACCCCGGCGCCGTGTGTAGATCGAGATTGACAAGGATCCCGTACTTGCGAGCCTAGCCAAAGAGGCGGACGTTGTACTTAGGGGGAGGGAAGGGATGTCAGCGTCAAGCTATGGAGTATATCTCCACCAAAATCCATCGCCTCCCCATTCCCCCTCGCCGCACCATCAATTCTCCACCACCAAAAAAAACCAAAGCACAAAAGAAAAACAAATTGCCGTCCTTCCCCTCCAAGTGGCCAAACGCCTCCATGGATAAAAATGAAGGAAAGATGAGGAAAGACGGACGCGCCTAATCGCCCAAAATGGAATCGGCACCCTAACCAAGTTGAGCTCCGCACCGATGTTTTGGGAGGGAAGGGAGGAGGGAGGAGGAAATCCGAGGGGCACGGCAGCGTCTCCGGTGTTGGCGAGTCGCCAGTCGTCGGGAAGAAAGGGAGCATGCTCCGCCCGCGCGTCTGCTACTTTCGAAGCAGAAGCGCGAGCCGTGCACACCGCATGGCCTCTGGCTACTCATGCGGAGTCTGTCGGTGGGAACAGGACTTGCTCTGCGGCGGCGGCGCGCGGAGTGGTGGTGAGAGCAAAGAGATGATGTGGCTGTGTGATGTTAGATCACCGGACCGAGATCTCTTGGAATACCCGCGCAGTCCGATCAATGTCGGAAATTAAGTCGGCGTTATCAACGGTACGGCCGCCGATCCTGTTGAAAAGGGAGTTGTTGCCACCTCCTCATCTCTGAGGTTGGACTCCATTTCCAACAAGAGCACTCCAGTTCATTGCCTGCATTCCCTGATTTTTCTTTTCTATCTTTGAATCGGAGCTCAATATTGAATCTTCGCTGTCAGCGTGAGATGAAAGCTCGCTGTCATTGCACTGCCAATCCAAGTTTGGCACTCACGTAAGTACTGCACCCGAACAATACGGCGACCACGCAACATCCTCAAGTGCTCACTCTGGGCACCGTAGCTACTACCCTCCAGCTCATCAACACTGAGCTGCAGAATCGACTGATCTACATTTCGAGCGGGACTGCAGCAGTTCATTCAAGAGCCCGAGATGGAAGCGTCGCTGTCAGCTGGTCATCGCCGAAGCGCCTCATCAATAGTTCGATGTTCACGTAAGTACTGGATGAGAACAATGAGGCCAACCACTTCCCCGGATCTCCCGTCACAGCCTTCGGGGTAATTTAACGTGCAACGTGCCCCACACATGTTTCTCTGATCCCTCTTCTTAACCTCGTCATTGCTCCAATACATTCTTCGTGCTACCACTCACAAGTCTACTGCAGCACTACATACTCTTTGGTCAGTTTGGTCTCCTATGTAAACTTCAACCCGGGCTGATGTAGTGCTGTCCCTCGTACATAAGATACACACTTACTCAGAATGGCTATGTCTCATCAACGCAGCAAATCCCAGACATTGGAAGTCCATGGTGCGAGAAAAATTAATTAGGATACTAACATCAGTATTTATTTTACCCAGGAGGCATAGGGGGCCCTGGTGGACTGGGCGGTCAACAGGGACAAGGTGGTCATGGAGGAGATGGGCACGGCCCCACTCTGCATTTGAATGCTGAAATCATACACATTGTGATACACCGTGGTGACAAGGAAGAAGGAATAGATATTCGGCGCCTCGACTTCCTCGACTGGCTTTCACCAATCAATTTCTTTCCGAGACAGGGAGATATTTTTCGGATGCGGCAGAAGGGAACTGGTAAATGGCTGCTAGACCATCCACATTTTAAAGAATGGAAATCTGGTTCTAGAAGGACACTCTGGTGCCATGGAATTCGTGTGTTGCTTACCTTCACCATCTGCTCAATGTGCTAACCAATGGGAAATGTATAGCAGGTGCAGGGAAAACAGTCCTTGCGTACATCTGTCCATGCTCTGATTCTGGACACACCTACTGATTATTATGTCCCTAGATCAATCATTGTGAACCATCTTAGCGATGAATGCGAACATGACAAAAGCCTGGGTGTAGCTTGCATTTATCTGAACCACAAAGAAGCCAACAACCAAACACCATCTAACCTTCTGGCAGCTCTCTGGAGACAGCTTGTACATGGCAAGGATGTTGGCTCTATTGCAAAGAAGTTATATCAGCGGCATCGAGAGAAGGGCACTATGCCATCTCTGGAAGAAGTTGTTGACATGCTCATTTCCAGCCTCAAGGAGTTTTCAAGGGTCTTTGTTATTGTTGATGGCATGGACAAATATCCCAATGAGTATCCCGAGTTTCAACGGGAAATTCTACTTCAAAATCTAGCAAAAATGGGTAGCAATGTGAACTTATTGATCACTTCACGGCCGAATATTTCTCCAGAGTCCTCCTTCTTTCCCAATCTTGAAAGACTGGATATTCAGGCAGCACCAGAGGATATTCAAGGATACATTGATGCCCAGATCAAGTTGTCTCCGCACCTGCGTAGG
Organism: Mycena olivaceomarginata; assembly: GCA_029378375.1. Classification (NCBI taxonomy): domain Eukaryota; kingdom Fungi; phylum Basidiomycota; class Agaricomycetes; order Agaricales; family Mycenaceae; genus Mycena; species Mycena olivaceomarginata. The sequence continues at coordinate 22,608 of JARKIC010001113.1, read as the reverse complement.
CATGTTCAGAAGCAACCAATGTTACAAGAGGAAATCCATGCCAAGATTGCTAGTACTGTGGATGGAATGTGAGTGGTGATGAATCCATGTCTCTGTTTTGGGCCACTACGCTTCTGGCCCAAAATGGAAATTTCTCGTTTTTTGCCCTCAGTTGGGCGCAAATTGACCGTTTTTCTTGATTCAACTTTGCAGTTATTATGTTCTATAGGTGTGAATGAGAATTGCATCACATTTTGGGCTGGGGAAACAGTGTAACATGGAGATAATGTCTGAACTTGAAAATTTCGACTCCTGAGCTTATTATTTCACACAGACCCAGTGGAGCTTTGCCTAATGACTGTCCTCTCATATTCATACCTTATCTCAGTTGCTTGGATGGATTTTCTCTGTGTTTCAGGTGGATATACATAACTTAATGGCCAGGTAGGAAATGTCATCATTCACAGTATATTGCTAGTACTACATATCAAGCTGGCTGTATAAATGATCCTAATGCATCTGGGAGGTATGTGGACACTTCTGAGGGACTTTATGGTCACATTGGAATCAACCACGTTGAGATTCAAGGAAAGTAAGTAGCACATAGATATTTCCCTTATCTGCTCTATCCCCTCATGCTGGCCACCAATCCAACCCTATGAAACAATCACAATAACATGTCTCTTCCTCCAGAGGCCAAACTCTCTACCAATATATGGACAGAATCATGAGAACTGTGAAATGTCAGTTCTGCATATATTCATTAATTGAAGCCCAAAGAAGCCACCTGTTGCGAGATACATGGTATAGGTGAGAAGCCACAAGGTGAAACAACAATCCCAAGCTTTATTTCATTGATTTTGGTCAAGATTTGAGCAAATTGTGTTTTGGACAGTCCCGCATCCGCACGGGCTCCAGCGAGGTCTTCCGCCGCAGCATTGACATCGCCGAAATGTCGAATAGGTAAAATGGGTCACGCATCACAACCCCTGTTCTTTGAAAAGTAGAATGAGTATGGACAATGGATTTTCGTGTGTAATTGTGTTTATGTGCCTGAAACAAGTTCTCTGGGTGGAGAACACAAAAATTAACCACGGGTGAACCGAGTTGTGCAATATTTCCATATTTGGGAGCATTTTGCTTTGTGTTCCTTCAGAAGTGGAATGAGTATAGATTTTTTTCCTGGGATTGTGTTTGTGTGCCATAACAAGTTCTCTGGATAGATAACATAAAAATTAACCACAGGTGAACCGAGTTGTGCAATATTTTCCTATTTGGGAGTATTTTGTTTCCTGTTCTTTGAGAAGTGGAATGAGTATGGATTTTCGTGTGGAATTGTGTTTGTGGGCCTGAAACAAGTTCTCTGGGTGGAGAACACAAAAATTAACCACGGGCGAACTGAGTTGTGCAATATTTCCCTATTTAGTAGCACTTTGGGTTCAAAAAAATGGGTTGAGATTCTGGCAGTGGCTGCGTGGTGGTAAAGCCGTGGGTAAGATTCAGCAAAGAAGACTTCAAGTCCTTCACAGTTACTTCGGAAGAATGAAACTTCAACTCAGGCCATTTAGCCTGTTGGCGCTGAACCATTTTGATCAGCGAAGCTTTATTCCCCGTCTTATTTTATGCCTAGTTCAGTATCTTTCACGTGTTGTTTAAAATCACGATAAACTTACAAGTCTGCTTCAACGTAGGGACGTTCTTCATTCGAGGCCATGATGGAGAGAAGAAAGTACAAGGGGGAGAAGTATGAGACCCTCTTGTGTCAGTTGTTCAATGTTCCCGAAAGCTCCGGTCCTTCCGATCGGACTGAACAATGAGTCGAACGGAGAATCCTCCAACGGTGTTTGAACGATCTGCATCGGCAGAGAAATCCAAGGTTCGTGATGTTACGAAACTGTTGCACTCTTTAACTCACTTGCAGTGGAGACAAGTCTGTCATATCGCCAAAGAAGATCTGGAGGGTTTGAGATTGCACAGTGTCACGCATTGTGCATGCGCTTTGCGCCCCCTCCTCATGAGCTTGTCACCAGGACCCCGGCTCTTGATGACGTACATCAAACCGTAGACACTCTTGGCATGCTTTTTGAGACGGGGACGCTTCGTCCTCGCGGGATCTGTCCTCAGTAGTGCGCCTATCTCATAAATTTCAGGAATATTTTACTGACCATTCTCACCCTAGATTTGTTCGCGCTGCACAGCGTCACACATTTTGCATGCGCATTGCACCTCTCCTCATGGGCTTGTCACCAGGACCCCGTTAAAATGAAAGGGTCGGTGAAGGGTTATCTGGGACACAGAGCACATTGGGGTTGGGATCCTCAAGGCTTCAAACATTAGATTTATACGGTAGAAGTGTGCGCTGGGGCGACGCCTGAGGCCTGAGTGGGTAGGCTCGTAACCACCCTGCCTACGGCGTTCTAACAAGGCGAGCTTGTTGCCATAGGCGCAACAAGCCCCGCCTTGTTAGAACGGCGTAGGCAGACTGGTTACGAGTCTACTGAGTGGGTTGAACAGTAAGATAAATCCCTACCACCCTGGCGTCGTCTCTCTTCGCCGGTGTTGTGTCAAACCCCATCATGCTTCCTCGTGACCGCGTTGTTTCCGAAGAAAGCTTGTATATGGAGCTTCTCGCGGCTGAGCACACAAGAGCCCCTCAGGAGGGTTCTGGTGATGACAACGACGGTTAATTTACGCCTGTAACACCTCTTTCTGCACAATTTTCATGCAGCGGCATCGGTTTCGTTTGGGAAATAACCCTTAAATTGACCATTAAAATGCAGGCCCTTATTAACCCTGAATAAGAGCTAAGGCCTTATTTACAACACTGCTTAAGGGGGGGGGGGGGGGGGGGGAGATTTAACAAAGAGGCCCCAGTATGCATGCTCCGGGGGTCGGACTTTTGTTTGCAGATAGGATAGCATGTATTTTATATCGTCCCCATACCGATTCTGCCCCATGTCACTCGATGTTATACTGCAGCGAAATCAAATCAGAATGTCGCCAAAAGTGAAATGCAAAGCAAGAGTGATTCTTGATTATCGAGTCCACCAATATCACATTTATTCTGGATTAAATTCAGAATGCATTTGGAGGTATTCCAAGTAGATCTGACACAAACCGAGTCCATCCAAACAAGGTATACATTAAATTGTGCTTGAAATACCAAAATTTCTCAATGTTCATGATAGCATTTTATTTGGAGTGATTTGATGCAGAAATGGGCCCTCAACGGCTCCTCTGTATGGAAGGGTAGTAGACTCCAGAAACACAGGGATTGCAAACCAACTTTTTGGGGTTTGTAGAAAAATAGGTTGCAGATATTCTCCGGTGAAGCGTGACCTGATTTTTAGTGCTTTGTAGTGCCCATGAGCATGGGTACAATTTGGAAGAGAATACAGCAAATGCTACATATGGTATATCTTGCCATTACAGATGACTACGCAGTCAACTCGCAATAATCTGCTCGACCCTTCGTCAGCATTAGTGCATCGGTGCATGTCGGGTGGCGAGCTCACAGGACTGGCGTGGCCTTTGGCCCGCGATCGGCCGACCTGTTTTGCTGCCGAAAGTTCTCCCAACTGGGGCTGATGATATAGTGGGCGAGTCAAATTCAAATTCAAGCAAACTCAGCGGCACACACACTTCCGCTCGGCCCTCCTTTACTTTCTCGCAGCATTCGCGGTGCTTCTCCCAGAGGCCTTCAAACGGTGCGATGAGGATGCTGCCACCGCACAAAAAAGATAAGAAATGAATGGCTCACCCGGATAATACAGGGAGCGCCCGTCGAGCTTGATGGTGTGCTTGCAGCCACGGCACACGACGTGGTGCGGCCGCAACGGTGATTGTCCAGGGGTCGGCCTCGAGCACAGCGCGACGCTGCGCCATGGTGCGCGCACCCTTCTTTCTTGCGGCCGGGGAGGAGCTTTGGGCAGGCTGTCGCGGTGTGGTGGGCGGTAGCATTGCTGCTGCGAGTCGCCGTCTTCCGCGGCGTGGAGGTCGCCTTTCTCTTGCGCTTGACAGGGACGCTGATGCTCTCCGCAGTGACATTGTAGTCGGAATCGTCATCTGTCGCCTCGTCATCACTCAGGTCACTCAACTCGGAATCGGCAAAGACGTCCATAACGTCACTGGGAGGGCACTGCCTGGGGTCGATGTTAGCCGGGTGTCATGGGAAATCGCGCGTGGCGGCAGCACCCACCCGAAATTGTGGAACATAGCGGGGTCCTCCACTGGGTTGTAGAAGCGAGCCAGGATCTCTGCGGTGGGCTCCCACCCGGTATCGCAGCGGTGGGTGGCACTAGGGATTTAGGTGAGTGGGGCCAAGATGAATTCAAGACATATGAGGAATACTGCACCTGATGCGGCCGATGCAGCACGGGGCGCGCCGCGCCACCAGGACGGCGAGAGACCGGAAGGGGTCGGTCCCAGCAAATTTGAAGATGTGAGCGCAGCCGCGGCGACCGCAGGTATTCTCGAAGAGCGGTCCTGCGGTGGGGATGTTGCTATCTTGCGCGGCGGTGTGAGCCATTGCTATCAAGTCTGACGTTTAGATTTTTTTTTAAGGAGCGTGGATGTGGGAGGAGAGGGGAAGAGGTAGGTGGGAGGTAAGAAGGCTTGCAGGGAGGTCATTGTTACTGTTTGGGCTAGTAGGAATGATGCATGATGGGTGATACCTTCCTTTGTCGTGATACTGTGCTGGGATCTATGTACAATTTGGTGGCTTCTGGTTGGTCTCGTTTGTTGTCATTATATGAGGTTCAAAATGCACTGAGTTCTATAGTCTGCAGGTGCAGACTAGTGGTAGTCCTGGAACTACGTGGCGAGTCATGGAAAATATTGTGTCAAGGGATATCCTGGCAGAGAGCACGGGTCCCGCGGCGAACGTCGATGGACTGTCGAGATGGTCGCCAGTGGGAATCTCCCCCCGCTGGAAATTCGCGTAGAAGACAGGGGGAAACATCTCCACCTCATTGCGCCGGCTGTTTGAGATGTTTCCCGCGATGCGCTATTGCAACGTAATCCTGAGTGGAGCCACCCGCCGCCGCGAGCGCCTTTCGTTTGAGATTGGAATGAGAAACAAAGAGCATAACAGTGAGCCAGCGAAAGCGACCTGCGTAGAGAATGGCAGACCATCGAGGACGCTGAGACGCAGAGACGGAGGCATCGGTGAGCAACGAGAGAATGTGTTTGTGAAAACGAAGGGCTCGAGGAGAAAATTTACAGGGTTGCAAAAGTTCCAGTTTTATCAGCTGGGAAGAGATTATTTCGGTCCCTTCAAAATTCTACAATGACCAGAAATTCGCTCTGCCGGCTTCACTAAAAAATCCGCTATCCATGAATACCATCGAGACGTCGATGTTCGGCGACTATTTCAACTTGACTCGGTGTTCTGCCCCCTTCCATTTCAAAGAACATTTGCCCGTACCGAGCATGCCTGCAACCTCTGAGGCTGTGCAGAAAACACACATAAGTACTTTTTTTGTGCTTGTTTTTGGCGCCGTTCGATCGATTTGGCACCAATCACGTCAAAATCGGCGATTCGTGAGAGGGCTTTCGCGTCCCGAAGCAAAACGCACCGCGCGCGCGAAAATTCAAAATTTTAGCCATTTTCCGCCGATTTTGTAACTTCTTTTGGCACATTCGAAAATCCCCTCGGTGGCCCGTGACACGTCCGAATTTATTCTGAAATTTTGACATGACATCCGAATTGAACGAAACTCTACAGTAATGACTGTTCAGAATGTATACAAAGGCTTGGCTTTTATTCCCTGGCTCATTCTGTCGCCGTGGTTCCCTTTCTTTTTTTCTTGTTTTTTGGAGCGTTTGGGATGATGAAACTCTGTTTCCAGAAGCATTCCAAGCCCATGCGCTTGTGTTGCTGGGTTTTAGCCAGTCATTGCCGGTGAAAACTATCCAGGAGGAAATGCCGTTACGCACATTGTTGAAACCAGTGTGGGACTCTGTCCAGAAAAAAAAATATTCTATCCCATGTCTATCATTGATAAGCCACCTACCCACCAAAACCCCCTCATGTGTCCAGTCATCCGGCAGTGAATCTTCATCGATAAGCAGGCCACTAGTGCCACATGTTCAAGATCGGTTGTTTGTTCAACCCCAGTGGTCCAAGTTTAATTGTATCAGTCGAGAGTCGGTCACGCTGCAAGGCTCCATTGACCCCTTTCAACCATTGGTTGTGAATTTCCATCACAGTAAGTATTATATCTGTAAGCTTTATTACTCGGGTTAAACGGAGGTTCCATATCAATCCCATGCAACCGAAACGAGAATGGCAAGTAGTCTTTAGTCTCTCGTAGACAGACGCTATATACTAACCAAGCTCGTACCTCGCTGTATAGACGCACTTTTACGCACTTTGTTAATATTCTGAATAGACAGAAGGTTAGATAGGTGGCATTCAATGTTGTCTGCTACCAAACTTCAAGGAATTTGAATGGTGTTGTGCTGAGGGAAGGGAATCGGAGAATGCTGACATAAGATTACATAATAACGACGCACTCCAATCGAACCCCCGCGGTAAACACAAGACTAAGTAGGCTTCCCTTCTCTGGGATGACGATGCCTTTGTCTGATTTAAATATTACAAGGTTGCATCCTAAAATCAGACCCCAGCTTAATGTCAATTGAAAGAGTCTGCAAAGTCAAGTCATGCGTTTCAAAATGTAAAGCACCACAGACGAAGTGGGGCTGCGGAGCAAACATTTGGGATGTATCAGTGACAGCCCGCGTGACAGCCACCACCGGACTACCAATTAAGGCATGAAAGGGATCTGGTTACCCTGTGGATGGAAATGCATTTACTGTAGTATTACGACCGGAAGTTCAGGTAGTCAATGTTAACGAAGGATCTCAGTCAGAGACGGGGATGTAAGCCTGAATTACTAAAATCACACAAACAAAGCCAACAATCAGACAAAGAGTGCACAACGGGGAGATCGTCGTTAACGGACTGGGCCCTCTTGGTACTGTTTTAGCGGGGTTTTGAATGACCCGCCATTTCAGAGGTCCTGACTTAGAAAAATCGACCTGGGAGCTTCTGAAATGCTCTGAAAAAGAGTCAAAACTTCCTATACCAAAGTAATCAGATAGGAAGATTGCGCCAATAACCAGTGGAGATCAATCGGATTACATAACAATCTTTTTTTGCGCCAATCCCGCCACTGTCACGACAATGATGTTAAAAATAGATGTACACACCCAACTGCATGTATTCTTTCCAAGTGCCCAGCAACCTATCCAAAAAAACTTGAACCTCTGTGTTGCCGAAATTGGGTGGTTTTGGGTAATGGTCCATGATGAGGCAAATTGAATAGGTCAAAAGCCAAGTAACACTTAGAGACAAGAGATTACCAAGATACCCATGCAATCTGGCAGCCTCATACGTGGAATGGATCTCGAGATATGAGTGTCGTTCGCTGGAGCCAGTCAGAAAAGCACGCAAATATTCTTCGGTCTCCTGAACGCCCTGATCAGGGTGAGCTTTGTTATACAGATCAGAGGTTTATGCGTTGCATCAGAGAAGCATAACGAGCCCGAAAAGTCGCGAAACGGTGGAGAATTGGTTGAGAAAGACCTGTCGCAAGCCTCGGCCGAAACGCAAGGTTAAGGAATGACAAGATGCGCCGCCGCTTCGCTCCGGCAACCCTTGCAATCAATGGGAACTGGAATTACAGAATTACAATATCAAAGCATACGGTTTGAGCTACAGAGGTTGATTTAAGAGAATTAAATTAACGGGTGCGAAGAAGCAGACAATCGGGAGTGGATGTCGGAGAAGGGGAAGCGGGTGGGCGAGGGCCTGAAAAGGAGGCATTTGAGTGAGCAAAAACATTCGAAGGATTAGAAGACATACGGTGAGTATATTGCTTTGGCTAGGAAAACGAACCAGAGCAAAGCAAAGTGTTTCGGGGCCGGATTTGAGGAGTCCCGAGCAGAGCAGTCAACGGCACAAAGAAGAAATAGGCTCGACACGATGGATTTTGCCATGGAAACAAATCTTGACAGGATTTTGAAAGTACTTGAGGTGTTGGGGAACTTGAAGCAGGTGTTGGCCATGAGACGTCAAAATCATAATGTACAGTCGAGCAAACCAACACATGAAGGGTGAAGCCAGATAGGAAGGGGTAAGATGATCGATTAACAGGAAAGATCCAACGGTCCAGTAGGCTAGATTCTTGAGAGTGAAGCAAGCGTAAATCGAAGTGGGAGCGGATGAAAGAACCACTGCTGGACAACGAGAGCATGATTTTGGATAAAACAAAATACCTGATCGCCCAGAAAGATGATGTGCACATTTTGGTGGTATCGACACCATCAAAATATTTTGATGTGTAATCAAGCGAGCCAGATATGTCAAATTGTGATTTTTCAACTCTGTCAGATATTTTTTTAGAAGGTAAATCACCCATATTGTAGCCTTAGATGTGATTTGAAGCAAATTTCACTGATTTTGCTCACTTTGCAGCCCATACTGCCTGTATATTTTTACATCATTCAAAGTGCCAGATGGAAGAGCACATCTGGGGCTACAACATGGGTGATTTACATTCCTCCCCAAAAAATATCCGGCAGAGTTGAAAAATAGAGAGTTTGCAGTAGCCACCGGCAGCCCCCGGGTGGCTTTTCCGGTATGCGGTGCTGGGTGGCTACGTCATTACGGTGGCTCCTGCAATGATGCATTCAACATATAACTGCTCCCGTCTGCGTGTTGTTTGTCGGCTCCGCTACCCCAACCCCTGAATGGCTTCGCGAGCATGCAAAACCTTTGGCTGTAAATGCTGCACGAGTTCGTTGTGCGCTTGAGTGGCTAAAACAGCATAATCCACTGTATCGGGACATCACGATAAACGAGGAATGTCTTCAGCACCTCGAAGAAAATCCGGTTTTACCGTTCAATATTGAGCATATTCAATCCAGTTCTGCCAACGAAGCTGCCACGTCCCGATATGATCCCTTTCGAGCCCCCGATCCATCCACAAAGCCTGACGATTCCATTCCCTTTCAAAATATCATCATCACCGACATTGATTGCCATGCTTCATCCAACGAGTTGCGTGCTGCTGCACTGCGTCATGTTTCAAAAAAGGGGGGCGGTTATATTCAGATTCCCCATCATCATGAGCCCGAGAACGAATTCCGGAAGGATAGCCTGTTATTTCCCATGATATATCCTACTCTCTTTCCATATGGTATTGGGGGGCCTAATGACATGAAAAGAGGTGTACCTGTATCCTTGAAACGCCACGTCAAACACCTCTTGAACTTGTCGGATCGGAGATTCCAAGAACATCCTTCGTTTGCGTTTACTGCATTCAACATGCTGCAGCGTCATGAAATGCTTTTAAATACCAGCCTGAAGGTTAAGCGTTCCAATTTTGCCTCTGTGGCTTCGCAATTCGCATCTGTCTCACCTGAGGTTGTCAAGAGCGTCTCAGAACGTGTTGCAAGTGGTGAGTCCGCTATTCCAAGAAATGCAGAAGAGCAGAAAGTACTGAATCTATTGAGGCAAGTGAATGGAGTTGCTGCTTCTGGCCCTGGCTCTGCTGCGGCCCGTGTTGCAATGCGAAACGAAATTCGTGGACTCATGATTGAGAAAGGCCTTCCTAGCTTCTACATAACAATCAATCCAGCAGATGTATTTAATCCTGTGGTTAATTTTCTCGCCGGCGCTGAGATCGATATTGATGCTTTACTTCCCGAAGAAGTTCCAAATTACTGGGACCAATCTGTTCTCATCGCAAAAAATCCCGTTGTGGCAGCTCAATTTTTCAATTTCTATATGAAAGCTTTTGTTTCTGCGCTACTTGGCTACGATCCCGAGCATAAAAATTTAGAGGGTGGAATTCTTGGTGTTGTCAAGGCCTACTACGGTTGTGTTGAAGCTCAAGGTCGGGGCACACTGCATTGCCATATGCTAGTCTGGGTCGAGGGTGGTCTAAACCCGAATGAGATAAAAAATCGTGTCCTGGGAACTGATGGGTCAGACATCGACTTTGGCAAGCGACTATTAGCCTTTCTCGATGACACAATTTCCAACTCAATCCCCCCAGATCCCGATCCGAATCTCGCTGTGCCTTCAGATAGACACCACCCATGTTCGGTTCGTGGGATTCTAATTGATGGGGAATCATTCTCGACTGAACGTCAAAAAGATTTGCGTAACATTGTACTGCAATGTCAGAGTCACACACATTCGAAACCTGTTTCAAGTGTTGGAGGGGACCTCCAGAACCAAAGACGTGCCGGTTTGATCTTCATGAGGACAATTTTCGTGCCATAAGTTGTTTTGACCCCCGATCGTCAGCCCGGGTTGAGTGTTCCCACAATTTTCACCAGCATCTTTTCTGGACTCTGGACATGCTAGGATCTGCTCATATTGGTTCGTTTCGATTCAACGATGCTCGGATATGCCGTCGTCCACCGTTTGATTGTTTTATTATAATTATAGCCATTTGTATGGGTAATTCTACTGCACCTCTGTGCTACATTGCCGCTCTGCGCGAGAATGCCTTCTTCCCATCTGCATATCCAGGTCTATTTATTATGCTGACAACGTTGTGTAGGCAGAGAGAATTGGCGACGATTTGGGTATACTACGGGGAGCGCGCCGTATGAGGACAACTTGTGCACAATGATCGGTTGAAGACGAGGTCTGTATGCACTATCCTTTCATATATGATGATTCCACAGACTTAGTTTTTGGGGAAATGCCCATTTATTTTTATTGTGAGACAATGGCCTAGGTTATGGGCTAAGCTGTGCCCAAAATCTTGTTTAAACTCCGTGTCCACATTTTATTTGAAGACATTTGATCATGCAAGGCGTGGACGGGTCAGCTCGGATTTGGTTGGTGTGCGGATAGAGGTCATACAAGTCCTGTCTCGGCGCTGAAACCACATATTGGGCTGAAAGTTCGTGTCCTTAGAGCTAAATATATATTTACAATTCAAAATGGGTCTAAACCCTGGTTGGTGTTTTCAGTAAGGCATATAACAACATGTGGCTCTATGACAACCTTCAAGACCGCTATAGGTCAGTTCTCAGAAAAGAACAGACTGATTAGACCCAATCTGAGCCCTGTAGACGGAAATCTGGCTCCAGGAGCTGGGTTTCGGGAGCATCTCAAAATAACATATTATTGCAGAAGTGGCTCTATCACTAATTGCGCTTGAATTATTCCAGAAGTTCTAGCCATGTTTCGAGTCAAACGGTGCAGAACTGAGTGAGATACATGCAATTCTTTGCAGAGGATCAAACACTGCCCAAAATGGAAAATTTCGATCCGCGCCTTCGGTACTGACACTAGCTGTAAGTGGTATATAGCTGCCAGAATCCTCGGACTTAACATAGAACTACTTTAGTCCGACTTGTTTGCAGTGCTGCAAGGAGGGGTGATAACAAAGCCAGCAAGGGACGAGTCTTGTATGAATACAAGCCCAAATAGCTCCTGTATTCCAATGGTGTAGGATTTTTAAGCTCTGTTCGCGGTTGAACCCACCTCAGCACTGGCACAAACCCATCAGCATACTAGTAGTCCATGCGAGGCTCCATGTTGATGCTTCCCTCTCAATGTGATAGAAGCCGATGATGTTTTAAATTTTGCTAGTGTACCGTCCGTTACAGCGTTTGCGGAAAAGGTTGGCTGCGCCATTTTTCGAAAAAAAAAATTAAACAATTGATTCCCGGATCCACGCGCTATATATATTCACTTTGCACGACGAGCGGGGTGCCTGGGACTGTCCCAATGATTATTCTGCATTCACATGGAGGTATCAATTGTGGTGTGAGGTTGCAAAGCTTTCTTGAGGCAGGGCAGAGCATGGTCTGAAGCCAACAGGGTAGAATGAGAGGAACGAGAAGTGACAGGTGTGAACTTTTTCGCAACTTTTTCGCCTGTATATAGCATATCAATCCGGCAATCAATCAATTAATTTTTTTTTTTCGAAAAATGGCGCAGCCAACCTTTTCCGCAAACGCTGTAACGGACGGTACACTAGCAAAATTTAAAACATCATTGTTGCTTCGAACCAAAATACTAACTGTGGGGAAACACCCGTTACATCGGCATCATTAAGCTCTAGGTTCTCGTTCTTGTGCTCATCCTTCAAGCTTCCTATTCATAGAATAAATACTCACCAAGTATCATTTCTCCCATGGTTCATTGCACATCCAAACTGACAAGTTGTCAGCACTGAGCTCACGGCTTGCTCGGCTTGGCTGGCACGGCTACCTGGGAATCTTTGCTAACCTAAACAGGGAGTCGAATGAACGTCAAGATCACTGTCAAGCATTGAAGTAACTTCAAGTAACTGCAAGTAACTTGCAGTAACTTGGCTGACTGTAAGTAACTTGCAGTTAACTTACACTAACTTGCGCGCCAAGTTAGATCAAACAAACTAACTTGCGATCAGATTGCATCAATCCCCCCCCGCCAACGTTAACTTTTACAATCAATTAGCACAAGTTGACATGTTGCAGGTCACTGGCGCACTTAGGTAACGAGGAATAAATTCTCTTGGACATTTATACGGTGCCTAATTTGAGCTTTCACACCTGCTAGGCCTGAGACATATACAATGAATCCTTTTACACTTGTTCAGGACAATCACACTGACGCCGCCTCTAGAAGGTCGTGGGAGACAAAATTACAGATCAAGATCAGGTTTCTATGTCAAGTATGTCTCACAGACTTCCCTCTGTACAATCAATTGCTCTCCCGGCCTGACATCATGTTCAAGTCACTGAGAAATAGGGGGCTGAATGGTTTTCATCAGTGGTGAGGCTGGATACTGGCCCAAGACCTCATATAAATGTGTCACTATATGAATTAAAGAATTTAAAGCCTATTTCCCCGGCACACACACACTAAATGCCCCTTCAATCGCCCCAAGTTAACTACCAGTTAGTTGGGCCAAACACAACCAAACTTACTTTGATCTAACTTGCCATCACCTTGCAAGTTACTTGTGCTAACTTGTGCGGAACTTACCTGGGAAAAACGAACTTGCTCTGCCACAAGTAACTTACAGTTACTTACAAGTTACTTGTGGCAGGGCAAGTTAGTTTCCACAAGTTACTAGTTGTGTTGAGCTCGGAACGATAATTCACCTTCTTTATAAATTACAAGCAGTTGCTCGGCCGCTTTGCGGCCTCGCACCCTCTTCTATTAGGCCTGCTCGGGTGGATTGGGTCGGCAACGGATCTCAAACTACCTGCCCGGCAGGCTGCGCGATCTGTCAAAGAATTGACAGAACCAAATGTTCGGGGCCAAAGTTCCTAGAGCGGAGTTTAAAGGCTTCAAACATGCTTAATTTTATAAAGAGAGAGAAGGTGTAATGCACCCCAAGTCTTTGTGGTGACACTTTGATATTGCGACGTTCTTTCACCAGGAGAGCCCATCTGAAATAAGTTGTCATCTTTATTGGCTGTCGACCTAGCCTCAGACGACGTCGATGGAAGCCTCACCACCCGATAAGCCTCGTTAAACGTGGTGGGTCATGAACCATTAACGTGTCCAATCGACGCTTGGCTCAGCAATGTCATATTAGCCAGAAGAGGGGCCTCGGCTGAGAAACCGCGGCCCTGAGTGAATTTTTCAGGTCAACACGCTAGAGGAAAAGCTAAGTAGAGTAATAAGGGTACGTGGTGGGTGGGTGAGAGAAAGATTGACTCGGGCTCTGGGAGACAGCGAGGATAGATTAGAAATATAGACTGAATTGCGCAGTACTTATATAGTACCGAAGGCGCGAAGAGAAAAATTACCATTTTGGGCAAATTTTGATCCTCGCGACCGATTTGCCCATATCTCAGTGAGTTCTGCACGGATTGGGATGAGACTTAAGCACAATTGCTCCTTCGGTACTGCCAACTGCTGTAAAGCACAATTACTGAGAGAAAGAAATTCAAAAAAATATCATATTTTGCATCTCCTGGCTTTTGAAGCCCTTCTGGGCAAAAATTCAGGCTAGTAGGTCCAGTTCATGTTGGAAGGAGCAGATCTTTTGGGTGTGGGTACTTCTGTATGTATCGAGTAAGGTGATGGAGCCAGAAATATGAATACTTCGCTTCTCAACACGGGAAGAGCAAAATATCATAAGAACCACACACAAAAACAGAAGAGAGCAATGGAAATATTTAGACATCTGCCTCTACGAGTTTGCTTTATATGTATTGAAGTACGCAGTCCCAAAAATTTAGCTTCTTTGGACAAGATCTGAATGCACTAGGTCGAATTTACTCCCCAACAAGCCTCAAATGCTGGAGTATGCAAAGATATGATATCTTTTTGAAGTTTTTTCTATCACTAATTGCGCATGAATTACTAAAAATTATCTAGCTATGTTTCACCTCGATCCGTGCTGAACTCACCGAGATATGAGCAAATCGGTCATGAGGATCAAAATCTGCCCAAAATGGGTTCGCGCCTTCGTTACTGCAATTAGCTGTAATCCAACACGATGCGCACTGAAACCAGGAGGTTTGCCCTTTGTTTCTATATCACCGTGGTGTACGACGCAGGCATGTTCGAACTTTGAAGTGTCCCGCATGCGAATTGTTCGTAAGATGGGGTCAAAATAATTGGTTGATTTTTTTTGTTGGCTTTGCTTCTCAGCTGTAGGCGAAAATGGTAGCCTGAGAAACTGAATAAACGGGATTCCATATATATTAATCAAATGCCGAGTCGACATCAATCACCCCGTCCTGAACATAATTCGAGTCAAGAGCCGCCATCGCCCCCTCTGACAAGTCGGTGCCATTGTCACCCTGGAAATCTGGGCACAAGTCCGCGACAGTCACCGTGATTGCCCTTATCTACATATGACAGCAATGAGAGGTGTTTCGCAGAGGGAGGCCGGTGTCGCACATTCTATACTGATGGTCTGATTGCAATGGGACCCATCGTCGTAGTGCGTTTTCCCAAGGGCAACTATGAAGTCGGAGTTCTGGAGTGGCCACCCACGCGCCGTGACTGCCGTTTCGGTAGTAATACGTCGCTACGAGACACTGGGGGTGTCTCCAGGGTAGGGCAGCTGCGGCCTTTAGTCAATGCGTGTCAATTCAATTGTGGTCCACACACACTACTGTATCTGCACATACTGACCGTTAGTGACCGACACCTACGTGAGTGCATACTTCTTGAATCGGCACTTCAATTTTGTCGAAATAACTACCCCAACCACATTACAAGCACTCCATGCCCGCGATATCAGTGTCAACCTTCCGGCTGCGCACGTCACTAAAAGAAAACCAGGAAATGAGCGCATGTCTCGAATGCAGCGCCGCACGTGTCACAAGCCGGGGAACAGGTTTGTTTGCAGCAGTACGAATCGGACGCTTTGCCGCTATTCCTCTCGATTTATCTTACCTCGCTCGTGCTTGTCTCAACAATTCCATTGAACTTGCATCAGCAGGGAAGACATCCTATAAAATCTCCTCCCATTCCGGACATTTTTCATGGAAAGCCAGCACAATTCTGAGCAAATCTGTCTCTTTGGAATTTTGATCACTGCCCTGGTCGTCAAGCCAGATGCCTGGTTCCGGCCACTTCCAAACCGCTCAGGAAAGTGAGTGGTTTGGAAGTGGCCGGAACTCGCAGAGCCCGGGGTGAACACCACAAGCGATTCATCGAAGTGATTGATACTGCCGGCCAGGGTACGCAGGAAATCCATCTCCTCATTCACCTGGCCGACTAAACCGAATAACAGAGGAGTACGCGACACTCAGAGATCAATGGGTGAAGTACGTGCATTTGATTGTCTTCCTTGCTCCGCCCAGTCATACTTAATACCGTACAGAGAGGGCCAAGGTTTTGTACTGGTCTACTCGATCGCATCCAGGACAACGTTCGATCGGCTCGAGACCTTCCGCCAGTCCGTCACACGAGCCAAAGCTAACCCCATTCTAATGCTGGTCGGCAACAAATGTGACGAGGTCCACGCCCGTGAAGTATGCAAGGCGGAGGGAGAGGCGCTTGTTCGACAGTTCGGCTGCAATTTCATCGAGACGTCGGCGAAAACCGCACAAAACGTAGAACAGGGGTTCACAAGTCTCGTTCGAGCAATCCGGCAAGCAACTTCAAAAAACCTAGTTCCAGGCACTACCCCCAATTCCGGGAAACCGAGGGAGAAGAAGTGTATTATCTTGTAGAGACTTTTGCGGGGTTTGCGTGCCTGCTTAGATTCCTTCCGCTACCTCCTTTACTAACCTCAAGGTTAGGCTTCGATGATACTATATTTGGGCACATATTTTGGACTTGGCGGCCTTCGCGTCGCGCTCTCTTGCTTGCCACACCTTCTTTTCCACTTTGATTAAGCTCTTGTCGTAATATTCGTCAAATTGTTCTCTGGCGGAATCTGGATTTCTTTGCTTGTAGTCATGGGCGCACATGCCGCTGCATTCTATGAGTACGACGTAGATAGAGAGAGACAAGTGAAGTACCGAACAAAGAAGACGGATTCCATTTTCTTCTCTTCATCACGGTTGTATTTGAGGGGCCGGAGCCGGTTGTTCGAGAGAATTCTGTGTTGGCAGTAGTGTTGCCGCGACTCGTAAAGTCGAGTCGTGACTTTTTAAGTCGACTTAATATCTGTTTTGACTTGACTTGACTTGACTTGACTTGGTCACAGTCAAGTCACTCGAAGTCACTCAAGTCGACTCAAGTCAGCCAAGTCAGTTGTTTTTTAATATATATTGGAGACCAGTGCGGCGTTGGTGCGGCGCCTCTCGGAATCTGCCGTGTGCGGGAGACCTCGGAATCCGCTGTGTGCGGGCATCTCCGTGGCGAAGACACGGGTCTTATATCTTGTTCACTTAGTTACTACTCGTAATAGGCTGTTCACGAGCCCAAGGGATATCATGACAGTGGACATTTACACACCGAAAAATGAATAATTTCACAGGGTCACGTGCAATGGGAGTGTGTAACTGAATCTCTGAAAGTCTCTTGACTTTAGAAATTCATTCACAGTTTCACTAATGATTGGGCTGAATCTCAGAACTTCAGTTGCAGACTCAGTGGATCACGTGTGCTGTGAAATTATTCATTTTCCGGTGTGTTACTATCCCCCCCCCTAGATCTCGAACACTTAAGGGAAATCACAATATAGCATTTTATCTAAAGGTCGTTGGGCCAGGCTGAGTACGTAGATCGACACGAATCTGTCTTTTACCCCAGACTCAAATGTTACTTCATGAGAAATAACCAAAAATTACCTAAACGGCGTCGTTTTTTCCGAGGTTGCCATGTGTCCGAGTACTAGGTAACACGTCAAATTTGGATTGCCGGCTTCATATCTGACCCTCTTGGGGTCGAAGTGCCTCAAAATCTTGTAGAGTGGAGCTCCTCAATCAGGACTATGTTATCCTAAAAGCAGAGGATAAGGAATGCTCTGGATGGTCAACAGGGAGCATGAAGTTTCTTCCCATCATTATTGGCAAGTGGGAAATCAATTTGGCGGGCATGCCTTGATCCTTCGGTCCACTGTGACAGCTGCAAGACGGCTATGCCTCTGAAATTTTATATGGGCACTCTTACGATATAAAGGTATATGTTGGATGCATTTAGGAGATAGCAAGAACCCAGGGAGAGGACCCTACTGATGCCTGAGAATTCGTAGTCGTGGCTTCGAGAGTCAGCACTGACTGGACCGGGAGAGATTCTACCCGCATCTTGAGTCTTGCGTTGGAGGTGTTTGTCTTGACGCGGAAACATCCTCCGCTCTCGGACGACGTCTTCAGCTCAACGCTGGACGAGGGCGCCCTGGGAATAGAAGTAAGTTGCGATCATCCATGATCCGCAAACTCAACAGAATGCCCACCCGTTGCTCGTTCTCATAATGAGTTCCTTGGTCTCCTTGCTGTTACCTGCGTCGAGTGAAGCATGTACGCAAATATTCCCGTTGATAGTCTCCAGGTTGACTGAATCAGTGGCGTGGTATGTTCCAGAAATTGGGGCATTGGTCGTGTGTACTTCAGCGGTGCGGCCCACCCAGTACTAAAGGGGAGGGATGAGCACAAGGAGCACCTGAAGGATCGCAACCCACTTCGGCGGAGATAGCGGCATTTGATGTCGACAGTTTTAGCCTCTCAGCGGCAAGGGTCTAAGCAAAAGATTAGATCTTAAGAGCTGGACAGAGCGAACAAATAAGAATTAACCTTTGTTTGAATTTTCCCGTTTGAGCCACTCAAGGAAATCTCTCCAAAACTGAGACCCTCCAGATTGTCGAGGTCGTGTGAGAAGTTGGGGAGGTCGGTTTCGAGGCGCCCAATGTACAGAGACCTGCTGTATCTCGGAAAGTTTGGTCAAGACTTCAATTTTCGTACTCCTCAAGAGACCTTGTCTTCAAATCTCCAAGTCTCAAGATGAATTTGCCTCTTCCTTTGCCTCTCCCCTCCCCGCTCCAAGTCTGGCCGTTTGTTTTTGTTTCTTCTGTATTTTTTTTTTTGTCGTGTTATTATTCGTTCTTTAACGAGATGGTAGAAATGCTGAGAAATGAGTTTTCAGGTGTATTCTATGTCTGTGCCTTCAAAGAAATATTTTCATGGCATAACGTAAGAACTCCGAAAAAATTCCAACTTCAGAAACATCGAAAACAGCTGAATTCGAGCATGTTGGGTTTTGTCCCAAACATTTTTGCCGCGTTACGCGTGACGTGACATCATCACGTGACCCTCGTAGTGAGTGACTGACGCCTACCTTATTGGAAAGTCAAACACAGGGCACTCTAGTTCAAAACCAAACGCGGGGCACTCTATTTCAGAACCAAACACAGCTATTCCAAAGCCAAACACGGGCATTCTATTCCAAAACCAAACACATCTGTTGGAAAACCAAACACAGGGCACTCTATTTCAAAACCAAACACATCTATTGGGAAACCAAACATGAGGCACTCCATTCCAAAACCAAACACAGCTATTCCAAAGCCAAACACGGGGCACTTAATTTCAAAACCAAATATAGCTATTCCAAAGCCAAGCATGGGGCAGTCATGTATTTGAAAACGAAAGACCTTGTCTCACTCCCAGCGCACTCAAACCTCAGTCTGCTTGGAGGTGGCCTCTTCAGGGGGTATGGTGCGGATCGGCTAAACACCACCAAAATGAAACAATCACTGATGCCATCATTGATGTCCCAAATCGACGGGGAAGAAAAGAAAAAATTCATTGTACTTACCTCTCATGCTCATGGCCCGCAAGAAGGGCCACCGCTACGAAGCAGCCGCCAGAGGTCGCCGAGGAAGACATCTCACTACGGTCACCGTCGAATACGATCTGGAGGACCCACGATACGACGAAGAGACACGCTGGACAGGTGGTGTGAATCACTACCTGTCAGACGCTGAAAGTCGCTGGGAAACAGAATCTTCGGACGTCGAGTCGAACTTGGACACTGAGCTGCGACCGCCACTCGACCACTCTTCCAGCGAGCCTCGGACTCGGGCTCTGATCCAGAGCTGGAGCTGGAGCCACTGGATTTGGAGGACGTCGCAGTTGTGAACTGTATCGCGCAGGAAGAAAACCGGCAGGCTGGGTAGAAAAAGCATCTACACTGAGGCAAATCCCACGGGCCTTCTCGAATGCGTCATTTCATATCGCGTGAGACCTCAAAACGTGACATCGTATGGAGATCCGTTTTCTGGCGACAGCCAGCGCAATTCTGAGCAAAACTGTCTATCAAGGAACAAAACGATTTGTTTTTGCATTGCGAAAGAAATCATGGTTGGCTCGAAGAAGTCAAAGGGTTTTGCCGAAGTATTTCTCTACTCATCGATGAAAATTATGTCTGCGATAACAACATTTTTCTCGCACAGCAATTATGGCAAGAAACATTTCAGGGAGCTGGCCACGGCGCTGGACTTTGAAGAGTTCTAAGATGAAATACTGTAGACACAAGGGTGGTTATCGTGTCATGACCGGTGTAGATCCAAGGTGGAATCTGGGGAGCGGCGAGAGTAGTGACTTTTGATCAAGTTGAGCGGAGAGTTCCGCGATTCCGCCAACCTAGCCTAAAATAGACATCTGCGGAACTCTGGCCGGTGCCAGCTCTGTGGGGTCCCAGAGTTGACGGGATAATTACATGTCATCGATTTCAATCTTTCCTTAAACCCTCATGTCAACACCCACTCCCAAGATTTTTCGCCTTTCCCAGCCTTTCCTCCGACCTCAATTTTCTCCCCGTCGCCCGGAACCTTGATGACATTGCCATCCATCATCTTCCCCACAAAGTACACGCTCAACAGGGAGTCGAGAAGGTGGACAATATCACGTGGAGTAGGAAGATGCGCACCGTCTGAATTACTTGTCCACCAGCTCAGAAAATCCCTTCACGGTCGCGCTTACACAAAGGCGGGGATCAGAGATTTGAGAGCAGCCAGACTGACAATGAGCAGTATGAATGTGCGCCATTTCCCCCCGTCTTCTGCCGCACGCAACTGACATTCGGGACAGCTGAGCCTGGAAGGTATACGCGGAGTCAGGCCTGCCAACATAGATGCGAATGATGTTGTTGAAAAGCTGTAATGAAAGACGAATATCTTTGGACTCTGGACATATATGACCTGAGAAACACTTGTATCATGGAGTTCCATACCGGGGTAATATTTCACGGGAAATTGGCAGGAGATGGCCAGCGAGATTCTGAGAAAAAACTGCCTGCTCAGATTGGCGTAGCTGCCCTCGTTCTTATGCGTGCTTCACCGGGACGTTATTCCCGGGCGATCGAGAAGGACGGGACGACTCATTACGAGATGGAATACCGTCTCCCCCGTGGCTCCGGGAAGTTCTCCATTTGACTACAGTCTCCGTTGAGTACGCAGAGGATGATGGTAAGAGAACATGACGGACGCCGAACAGCGGGCGAGCGGGCTGGCCAGGGAGGAGGATTTCGACGATAATTTGGTTGTGGAGCTCATGGAGAACCTGACAACGTCTGGCGAGGTGTAGAATGACTTGATCGAGTTTAAAGGGAGTTTACACAAGGCTAATCGTCGAGTATGCAAGATTACTCCGATTTCCTTTTACAACCCCCCCTCACGCTCTTACCACTATGGTTGTAATCCCCCTGTGGTTGTAAAGAGTAAGCTCCTCTCCACCCCACGGGTCCGAAGTGAGAGTCGCAGCAGTGAGCACCCCCATTTCCTCGCACTCATCCCGGTGAACTCACGCCATCACCTCTAAGGTTGTAATTCCCCTGTGGTTGTAAGAGACTATGCTCCTCTCCACCCTTGTGGTCTAAGCGAGAGTCAAGCAGTGAATCACACTCCATTTCCTCAGCACCGACGCATTGCCTCAGCGCGGGTTCCGAGGCATACCTCTCCTGTGGTCTAAGTGAGAGTCACAGCAGTGAGTCACACTCCCATTTCCTCGGCACCGATGCATTGCCTAAGTGCGGTGCCGAGACGGCCGAATATCATATAAGTACGTGGACAAGCACAAGAGGAATGAGCGCTGAGCGCGTGTTACGTGAGTGCGGAACAATCGAGCCTTGATCCGTTATTGCCATTTTCGGTTGGTGCGACTGTGTTTTCGTCTGTTCGGGGGGTCCTGACCCCCCGAACAGATTCACAAGTATACGAGGGTCTGTGGAAGTATAAGCGAGATTCAAAGCTGATGGGGTCCTGATGGGAGCCCCAGCAACCCGTCAAAAGAGCAAAAGTAGTGTATTTTACATAGATTTGTCTCACGGAAAGTCACCAAATCGAGAGATATTCAGACTTATCCGAGGGAAATGCAACCATGCTACAAGTCGCGTCACAGGGGACAAATTTCTCAGGCTCAATTGGGACAATTCTGGATAATGGAACTTTTGTTCCAAAAGATGTGCTATCTACAGCAATGCGATGGATCGCAGGTGTGATATTCTTTTCAACCACGCAGTCCACCTTCCTCGAAGGTGTCGTGCCAATCTGCTGTCTCCGTTCGCTGGTTTTGTTTTGAAAACCACAAATAATCTCCACGGTGGTCCGGCCGGACTCTTTGCTGCCTCTCGTTTGAGATGGCAGACATTTGGGGACAGCTTGTCGAGACTTCGAATTTGCAAGTCTCGCGACAGTGCGAACTCCGATAACCCACGCGTTTACAGAGCAATCATGGGAACCAGTGGGTTTCCCGATGGACCCGATCATGCCAAGACAATCGGGCACACTCAGTGCGTCAACATCAAGCGGGGTTCCGCCTGCGATGTTTAGCGCTCCCCAACGGCTTGTATTTTCAGCTTGGGAGCGATCCTCTCCTGCAAACATGCTAGGAAAAAGAAGAACGGCGCCGCAATTCGACGCATCGTGATCACCGGAGTAACCAGTGCCGATGTGGGTACTCGGATCGTCACATGTTGCGATCAGAGTTTGATGATAATTTTCGGCGAGGAAAGAGAGATCCTCACAGCTCATAGCCCATACAGCTTCAGCTGATTCCAGGCTGAATCAAACCCAGCTCTTCAAGGTGTACACGACGGGGAGGATTCTTCGTTGCGAAAATAATAGGGATTAAGGGATAGCACGAGTGCGGGTCACCCGCGGGTCACAGCGGGTTGAACCGTGAGAATACCCGTGGGAAACCCGACCCGCGGGTTCAGGCTTACTTGCTCGTATTTCTCGATGTATTCCGGAACAT